>CM077148.1:188148994-188320670 GCA_039583875.1 Platanthera guangdongensis
GGGGTCATGGTGTGGCTAGGGTCCTTATTTAGGCTAGTTTGACCTAGTTTGACTTGGTCCTATAGTGGGCCCACATGGCTACAACCACTACCTAGGGTCAGACCTAGCTAATTTCCCTAAAACACACCCCATGCCTAACCCAATCTAAGTTGAGGGGTCCAAAAGTAACATGAGATGTTACACTCTCAACCATCTAGCACAGTTTCACGTAAAGGTCTTAAGACTCCCAACGTTCAGTAATTGTGGAAGCCCGTGTACCCCTAACATCCTAAGGCGTAGACATTATTAACACACCTTCCTCTGACCACATCAGCTCTGCCTCTTCCTCGAACGACACAACCTAAACTAATGACAAGAACAGACTCTAAGTCCTTCAACTCTTCAAGATAGGAGCAAGTCACAAATCAGGATGGACCCCTTGTCTCATCTACGCCGCCGAGACAAGGGGGTCGATGACCCTACTCATTACCCTCAAGCGACATGCCCCTAACACTAACACCCGATGATAGCTGACAAGAATAACACACACCAAGCAAGGAGTATGGAGTACAAGATACTTCCAGATCAGCGCAACATGCATAGCTTGGAATAATTGAACACCTCCAAGGTTGTTAAACACACAAAAATACATTGCACCGCCAGGCCGCGTGTGAGGATCCTGACGAGCCTGGCTCACCAGCGCTACATACGTCCCAGGCCCCCATCATGGAATGCAGTCCGTGCCACCTCAACCCCTTTTCGTGCCCCTGCGGCCACGGCAGGTTGTTGGAAACTTGCATCGTGAAGACCCTGACCACACAGCACACCTTCTTACTATGTTATCGTCCCAGGTCCACGGACTGCAATTCTCCCTTTGATGAGAAGTGATCCGGTTAAGCGGGTCTACGGGGACTTCCAAGGAGGTCACCCATCCCAAAATTTCTCCGCCCGAGCACACTTAACTATGGAGTTCTTTCACTTCTCATCACCAATTGGGCTGCAGCTCAACTGGTGATGAGAAGTGAAAGAACTCCATAGTTAAGCGTACTCGGACGGGAGAAATTCTGGGATGGGTGACCTCCTAGGAAGTCCCCATAAGCTCGCTTAACCGGATCACTTCTTGTCAAAGGGAGGATTGCAGTCCGTGGGACCTGGGACGAAAACACAGTAAGCAGGTGTGATGTGTGGTCAGGGTCTTCACGATGCAAGTTTCCAACAACCCGTCGTGGCCGATGGGGCACGAAGAGGGGTTGGGGTGGCACGGATTGCAGTCCATGATGGGGGCCTGGGACGTATGCAGCGTTGGCGAGCCAGGCTCGTCGGGGTCCTCACACCGCGCCTGCCACTACCATAACAAAAGCAAATGTGAAAGTTAGCAAAGCCAAGATCCTCTGCCTAATGTCAACTACGGGGTCTTCACCTCGCAAGACCGACATCAAATGACGCCAAGTCATCAACGTACACGTCTAGGCCTAACAAAAGGGACAATTCACGGCGCAAATAAAAGTACTTTATGACAGGCACATACCAAGATGATCCGGATCCCAGCATAGTTGTATCAAAAAATTTCGGGCTCGTCACTTCGCAAAATATGACTCCCGAAAACTTGGGGTCATTTAATGGGATTCCCCATAAGAATTTCCGAGCCAAACCGGGAATATTTCGACCAATGACAAGAAGACAAGCCAATCCAACTGAGCAAGCCACACACATGAAGTCGCGCTCCCTCAAAGGGTACAAAGACATTTAGAAGAGGGAGCGGAACCAAGCACGCACATGAACAACACGCACGCTAGCACGTGCGCGTGCACACACACACGCTCACAAAGCATGTGCATGTTGCGCGTGCGTCCCTTGCGCGCTCTAAGCACGCATGCGTCCCTTGCGCACTCTAAGCACGTCTGCGTCCCTTGTGCGCGTTCCAAGCCCTATGCGTGCACGCCCTGTGTGCCCGCACTTCAAAGGCCGCCGCTTCCTCTGGTCGGCGCCGCCCCTCCGGTCGCTGGCTCTGCCCCTTCGGTCGATGGTTCCGCCTCTCCGGTCGCTGGCGCCCCCTTCGATTGCTGGTTCCGCCTCCGCACGGGCTCTGCCCCTTCGGTCGCTGGTTCCGCCTCTCCGGTCGCTGGCGCCCCCTTCGATTGCCATCGGCCACTGCCGCCGGGCAACTTGCTCGGGGCTCCCGAACCACCGGAGGGGGACAACTACGTCTGCAACTGCACACTTTCCCACTTTTCATTAATACCATTGAATGCTTAAGAGTTTCACATGACAAAATAATACTGATAATAATATATAATTTATATTTATTCGGTGAGGTGCATCCCATATATAGTGCGGGCTTCTTCGCACGGGCTACGCCCGTGCTCGAAGCTCTCGGGCGTACTTCGGCCGCATCCACGCGAGACTTGCCCGCCTCCGCACGGGCTTCGCCCGTGCTTGATGCTTCGAGCGGCCTTCGACCGCATGGAAACGGGCTCCGCTTCCACGCAGTTCACCGGCTCGGCGCCCCAACCGCCACTCGCGGCCCCGGAGCGCGTATGCAAAATCAAACAATCACAGTGCTCCGGGGGGGTCGCGAGTGGCGGTTGTGGCGCTGAGCCGACGAACTGTGTGGAAGCGGAGCCCGCTTCCATGCGGCCGAAGGCCACCGAAGCATCAAGTACGGGCGAAGCCCGCTTGGATGCGGCCGAAGGCCGCCCGAGAGTTTCGAGCACCGGCGTAGCCCGTGCGAAAAAGCTATTATTTATATAATAATATAAATTATATATAATATAAATAAATAATATATAATAATAAATAATATTTAAATCAAATTAGAACTTAGGACTTAGGTGTGAAATAATTAAAGCGGGGAGGGGGACAGGTCAACAGCCGGAGCTCGACGACCCCGGCGGGGGTCCGGTTGGCCGGAGGCGAACCGGCGGGCGGGGAGGAGGAGGAGGAGGAGAAGGGAGAGGAGGAGATCGAGGGGCAGGCCATGACAGAACCTTCATGGTTAACATTTAATTTGGGAAGATGAACGGTGCTCACGGGCTGCCGGCCCTGCCGGTTCGCCTCCGGCCTATCCCTGCCGGGGTCGCCCGCGTCCGGCGACCCCGTCGGTTGGGTCCTGTCAGGATGCCGCCGGCTTTGCCGGCAGCGATGACGTTACATGCATTTTTTTACGTCAGTGCATCGCAGAACTCCAACCTTTGCTTATATATTGGTATAGATATTAGCTAATTATTAGCTGATAATGACATTATTGTAACATGGATCTGTTTGGCAAAGCGGCGGTGAGCATGAAATTGATTATTATGAACCGTTATCTACTGCATGTGATTTTTTTTTGTTGAGGCTATAGTTATGAAATATGTATTTGACATGACAAAAGTTATTACTATGAATGCACCCAAAAAAATTTATTTTTAAACATAAAAAATGAATGACATTTCTTAGATGAATCAAAGAGTTCGCAAAAGACAATTAAAAACCACTGCTTTCACATCAGCCATCTCTATACCAAAAACCTCAAATTAGCTAATTTTGTCATCACATTAATAATTAAATTTGCAATTATATTTTGAAAACAAAAAAAGTGAGCAAGCTATATTTTAAGTAAAAAGAATAATAATGAACTAGCATCCCTATATTATAAAACCACTACTTTTAATTTTTAAACAATAAATTTATGAGAATATAAAACGCATTTTAGAATGCAAAATAATTCATTAAAAATTATCTATTGTGGTGTTTTAGATTATCCAATAGCTTTGTATTCAGATATAGAATTCATAGTGAAAGTATGAGATTTATTTTTGGATAATAAATAATAATACTCCTTAATTTAGTAATTACTTCAAATGCATATATTTTTAGGACCCGCTATTTTTAGGATCCTGATCCTCTTCATTTGGAATCTCAAAAGAGATTCATTTCATGGCATGAATGCATTGTTACATAATATAATGGTGTAGAATTTTTTAATTAAACAAAAATATAAAAGGACGAAAATAATAATTGACGTCAAATCACTCAAAAATAGATCTAAAATGTGAAATACGTAATTATGTTGCCTATTTTTAATTCTATACATATAGCTAAATACATCTAATGACTTACGTTTTTTTGCTTAAAAGAAAAATATAAAAGTCTGATAAAACTGAATCTATTAGATCCCCCACTCTATCTGAATATTTCAAGTGAAATGAAGAGGATCGTGATATAAATAGGACCCTTGTATTTCAATAATAATACCTCTTAATTTAGTAATTACTTCAAATGCATACATTTTTTTTAGGGCGGAGTATTCTCATGGCACCCTTTTAATTCTATAAATATAGCTAAATAGTCCCTTAGTGTTCTCTTCATGGCTCAGAAACTCTTCAGAGAAAGATGAGCAAAGGGGGAGACTCTTGGGCGTCCGCAACGGCGGCGGTTCAGTCGGAGGAGGGGTCCGGCCACCGGAGCTCCCAGCAACCCGCCCAGTCTGCCATGCTGTGGAACCGTCGGAGCAACACCGGAGCCAGAGACGGCGGCTCGCTGCCGGAGTGGAAGCTCAATTGCCTCTGCTCCGAGCAAGGCCTGCTTTTTCCGAACGTTAAGGGCGGGGTTCACATTGCCGGCGGCTGGTTCTAGATGTGGCCATTAATTAGAGAGAGCCCTGTTTCTTGTTATGAAAATGTAGAAACGTAGCTGAATTGTATCTGGTGTGTTTGTTAAGATTCAAGATGCCGTGATTTACTTGTTTCAGTTTGTGGATTTATATATAATTAACATGCTTTAATTGTCTATTTGCTTATTGTACGTGGATTTCATTATGAAGCTCGATCTATATATCCTGTTCTTATTATAATTTTCTTCCCGGGTTTGATGCGAAGTGTGTTGATATGCATACATATATTAAAGTATTAGTATGAACAGTGACAAAATATAAGGACTAATGAGGTCTTGCAACTCTTAATTACTTTATTTTGACACACACTTTGTATCTCAAATTTTTAAAAAATGGCACTTTGCATCCCATATTTACATATTTTTGGCACTTTGCACTTTAAGACAGAAATTTCAAGGGTATATAGGTTCAGTTCCTTCCCAAAATGCTCATTTTGGAACGTACAAATAGGCAAAATAAGATAGTTTGTGGTGCAAATGGCCAAAATGAGCATTTTGGGTGGTGTTTGAACCTAAATATCCCTAAAATTTCAGTTACGTGGTGCAAAGTGTCAAAAATTTGTAATTAGGGTAGGGGGGGTACAAAGTGCTAAAATTCAATAATTCGGGGGGGGGGGGGGGGGGTGTATCGTGTCATTTTTTAAAATTTAGGGTGTAAAATGCCAATTTTTAAAATTCAAAATGTAAAGTGTCAAAATAGGATAATTCAGATGTGTAAAATGCCAAAAAGCCAACTAAGGAGTATCTTAATAGAAGATCATTATAAAAAATAGTAATTTATGGGGTCTCGTGAAATTTATAGAATATATCGGGCTACGAATAGCCAAAACACCATGAGCCCCACTAATCAATTGGGGGGCGGGGGGTATGAAAGTAACCACCTCGTGTTTGATTCATGCGCAATCGGCACACGCAATCCGCCCACCATCGCACACACCGCTGGACGCCCGTAGCCGGCAAAATGGCCGGCCCCGGCCCCTCAAAGGCCGCAGGGGCAGCCGTGCTTCGCGACTGGCCTCCCTGGTCGGTCGCGGCCAAGCCTAATGGTTGCTAGGTCGCGACCACAAATCGCGGCCTTAAGTTGCGGTCGGCCTCCCCTGTCGCAAGTCCCAGCCGGCGCCGCGGGCGCGCTCCCCAAACGCAAGGTCGCGAACGCACCTCGCGTCCGCCCGACCAGGGTCGCGCCTCACGGCCGGAAGGGCGTTGTCGTGTCTCGCGCCTGCATCGTCGTGACCGGTGTCTCGGTCGACCATAGTTGCGCCTCACGGCCACAACCATACTGGGAGCAATGCGCGTCCGGCTTCACAGCCAGCCTCCCTGGACGCGACCAGACGGGGAGCAAGGCATGGTCGGCGCCACAACCGGCCTCCTGGATGGCCACGCCTCTCCCTCCTCCCTTGGTGGCTGCCTGCCGCCAGGGAACTCGTCACCAAGGAACTGCCAACAACGACCCCCTTTTTGTCGTTCGATCGCACTCTCGCGATCGCAACGGTCTGTTACGTGGACAACCACTGGTGTAACCACCATCATGGATATGTGCAAACAAATAAAATAATTACGGTTTGCGTATAGTAAAAATATTAGAATAATATACACTAAAAATCATATTAAAATGGTCTGCATTTAATAATTTGAATGGTTACGGTCTGCGGATTGCCGCATAACTACCGTAACCATATCCGGAGTAACACTCTAGTCAACTTTCTGGCTTTTAATGCTATCGTCCAACAATAGTGAGGTACGCTGGCGGTAGCGGTCAAGCCGATGCAGTCGACAAAATGATGCAATCGACAAGCTGATGTAGCCAACAAAATGATGTCGTCGACACGCCGATGCAGTCAGTGAGCTAATGTCAGCAATACTGCAATATCGCTGGTGATAGTACGCCGCGTGTTGGTATGCTACATGTCACCTGGTTGTTAAGCGGCGAGGCAGTCATTAAGCTGTTATTAATAAGGTCCACTGCCACTGCCTGAGATATTGCCTGGCTAGAGTCGATATCACCGAGGATAGCGCTTGATTCAGATTTCAGAATGGAGGATTTAAATCATGATCGTCCATTCTTGTATGTAATTTGGATCTAATGACTGGGATTAAGTCCGATCTCTTACAAAATAGCAATAAGCTAATCTTTGAAAGTATTATTTTCATAACGCTCTCTCACTCTTATAATAGAAGTTTAAGAGCAAGGATGAAGGCCAAGTAAGAAGAAAACTTCTTCAAGCCATTAGAGAAGCTTTGGAGGAGCTTCCAAGATCGGATTCGCGAGTCGATGATGGATCCGCAGAGAGGAAAGCGTTGTGAACTTTTTCATCCCAATCAACTGTGGATTTATGGCGTCAAAATGATCGTCAAGAATAACGATCTTTCCTTCTGGTGATTGTACATGCTAGTCCAAGTTTCTGTAACATATTTGTATGAGAGCACTTTCACTAATCAGTGGAAAGTGTTTTTTTAAACGCTTGATATTGTGCATTCCCGATTTGTATTGCATATAGAGTCCAAATCGATGTATAGATATAAGCATGATATGTGAAGCCCATTTGCGATAAATTGGTCCAGATTGATGATGGTTGAATTACATGTCAGAGAAGACTCTGTAGTACTTGTGCATATGAGAGAGACAAGGTTGATAGTCTTTACTAGCGAAATGTTCAAATAGAGTCCGAGTTGGCAACACTTAGGTCGAATTGGTAGAATTGCTCGTGCAAGAGAGTTTACCAAAAAGTGTGCCTTGAGAGCACGAAATGCGGGGTCGTGTGTGTGACGCACACATTTTATATTACGGCGTATGGTTGTATTGGATTTAATTCTTCATTTTATATTACTGTTAATAGTTTCATGTGTCGACACGTTAGATTATGTATGTTCTTTATTTTTATTTGTCCCCTCAGAATATTTTCTTGTCTGATTGCCGCTAAATGAGGCCATTCATAGCATTCACAACATATAAAGTGATTGTAGTAAGCAGTTTCATGATAGCAGTGAAATGTTTAGGTAAAACATACATTAAAAAGAGAAATTATCACCGTGGCTCGTTCCTTTTCCTTGCCCCGTCTCGAATAGACGTCGCGTCGACTTGGAGATGCCATCCTTCGCAATATCTGTACATATATAAGACAACAATATTTATTTCACGAGGTTGCATCTCACACAGCGACCCAACGCATTCAAGCCAACACATGCAACATTTCATATAGGCGGTTACCCACACAAACAGTCCACATGACAGCCCACAAAAATAGCCCGCAAACACAGTCCAAACAGCCCACAAACACAGTCCAAAAACAGCAGCTACCAAAGAAACCAGCCAGCCAAACAGGCCAAAACAGCAGCCATCATAAAAAGGCCAGATAAGACACAGAAAAAGCAACTAACCAGCCGACCAATAGTCCAGAGATGACAACAAAACAAACAGCCGACCAACAGTCCAGAAAAGACAGCAAAACAACCAGCCGACCAACAGTCCAGAGAAGACATCCAAATAACCAGCCGGGTAAAAGGTCAAAGCATAATTAAACTAGGGCACAACTCCAAAAACAGCAGCCCACATGAGTACAGCCGGCCACAACAACAACTAAAACACTCAAGTAAAAGAAAAACATGAAAGGAAGCAAGTACCTAGTCCAAAGAAACTTGAAAGTTCTCCCACCAAAGCCAAGAAAGATCCAAACTTCCCAGAGTAAGCTAAAGAAGAGGCGTTTAGAGCTCATACACGTAGAAGAGAAGAAAGGAGCAGAAAATTTCACCATACCAGGCGACGGGAAGGAGAAAACCACCAAACCCTAGCTATCGGGTTTCGTCGGGCTGCAAAGAAGATGCGCGAATGCCAAACAAGAGCAGGGAATCGAAATGTCGTAAGAAACAGCCATCGCTGAAGCCTCATATATCAAATCCGAACCGGTTAACCCAGCCACACAACCAACCCAGCCCAACCAAATAGCACCAACCAGCCAACCCAACTCAGCAAATATAACATTACCACATAGGATTAAACCCGCAGCACTAGCAAATCAAGTCAACCAGTCAACCTTTAAATTTACAACATATATGTATAACTAATCAAGTCATGCATATATATATTTCCGTTGTTCTTGATTATATATGTCAATCGTCTATTCAGATACGTACTCGTTGTGAAATGCATATATATATTTCCGCTGTTCTTGATTATATATGTCATTAGGGATATTGTTAATTGTGGCGGACAATCGGGCCGTTACAGTGTGCGCAACCGTTTGTGGTGATTGTGCATATATGTGGATTGTGCTTTGGCTATTGCTAGTTGTACTTTGTTGTTGATATATATATATATATATATATATATATATATATATATATATATATATATATATATATATATATATATTCTACTACTGCTTGCTTGCATGGAAGGAGAGCCGCCGCCCCGAAAATGAGGTGAGGTCGTTACATCATCGTGGTCAACTAACGCTGCCTGCATTTTTATGTACCATGTTTTTGTGAATTGTAACCGTGCAGATGCTGGCGAGGCGAGCAGGAAATAACGGGCTAAAACCTTTTGCTATGCCAACCCTCAAAGCCATTTTTGATGTTTATATCTTTCATGTATTGACAGATTTGCGTGCCAATGTATGTAAATCATGTAGATGTATAAACACTTGTGAAACAACTTATAAGGCCTTAAGGCCAGACGTTTATGGTTATGTATTTTCATTTCTTTGTTTTATAGTGGATATTCTTGTGTGTGAGTTTTTAACAAAATGTTTACGCTAGTGTTTAACTCTGTAATATATTATTTCGATGTTTGGTTTGATTTCGTAACTTCTTGGTCTGTTTGTTTAATATAGCGCGAGGTCCCGACCGGACCTACTGTTATATTATTCGTAACGTACATGGTGTTACACCCGGGGGACCTATAAATATGATCGCATACCCCCTCTCATTTCCAACTTTTCTCCTCACAACTTTCTTTTCCTAAATGTCAGAGCTCTGCCAAAATTCTCCTACGAGCCGCATTAATTCCTCCGAGCATGTCGAAAGTTCGTCTGTACACCACGCTCATGTGTGCTACGCGATTCGGCGGCCTCTTAAGGAATCCTCCTACATGCAAGGCACTCTGATCAATCCCTTCAGCAATCTTTCTACGTGCAGTCTCTAACGCGCAACGCCCAGTCAACGATTGTAAAGGAGACAAAGTTCAAGCTTGGCAAGTGGTGGCTTGTCACTCTCCAATCGCTTTGTATTTTCTCTCCTCCCCAAGCTATAACGAGGAGTCACTTGTCCCCCTCGATTCCTCATAAGCTCTGTAAATCACTGAAGATAGTGAAATTTGACCGGCGCAGAACCATTCACGTGATTTTTTACCAAGTTTACGAGCTTTCCATGATAAAAACTTGTTTGTCAGTTTCTCTACTTTTTCTGTGACTGTGCACGCTCGACAACTCTACGGGCTAAGACGAGCTAATTTAATCCGGTCTACCATGAAGCTCGAGTGATCCACAACAATAATAAAAAAATAACTTGTTAAGAAATTGACTCTATCGAATGCAATATGAGAGCTAAACAAGAAGACAAAAATGGTAATATGTGTTAAGTAATTGACTATATCGCGTGCAATATGAAGGCGAAATAAAAAAGACAATTAAAAAAAGTAATATCTATTAATGTAATTGGCTCTACACGCTAGCAGAGTCCACGATTGTGCATGAACTCTATTACCCACATTAAGGCTCCGTTTGGGGGGACTTATTTTCACCGGTCAAGCGGTCACGACCGCATGAACCGGATCTTAATAGTAATATTTGTTAATGTAATTGTCTCTACGCGCTAGCAGAGTCCACGACAGTGCATGAACTCTAGTACCCACATTAAGGCTACGTTTGGGGGGACATATTTTCACCGGTCAAGCGGTCACGACCGCATGAATCAGACCTTAATTAAGGTCTAGTTCATGCGGTCGGAATTAAGGTCCGGTTCGTGCGGTCGTGACCGCTTGACCAGTGAAAATAAGTCCCCCAAACGAAACCTAAATAAATGAAAAGTAACCAATGCGACGCCATAAAGCAATATATATATATATATATCCTCGTTAGCAGGGGCGGATCCAGGAATCTTGGCTAGGGGGGGCCCAGTCAGGAAGCCAATTTTTTTAAAATAAAATATTTAAATACAAAAGATATATAGACAATTTTTCGACAAAATCACAAAATATATCATATATCTTCAATGAGCAAAAAAGTTACAAACAATCACATACATGTTACTTCAATTGTGCACGACGTTTTTTCATTTCATAGAATTCATCTATGATACAATCTTTGTTAATTTTCTCCGCTATTTCTCGCTCAATATATAAAGTCATGCAATTAGCAAGAAATTCATCTTCCATCTTATTGCGAAGTCTTGTCTTTACCAGTTTCATAGCAGAGAAAGACCTTTCTGTGGTTGCTGTTGATACCGGAAGAATTAAAATGAGTCTGATAATTTTGTCAATAAGATAGTAGGTCTTCGATTTTTTCGTTTCCACCAATTTTTGATAAAGCTCGGAAATTGTAAGCAAATTCTTGAAGTCCTTGTGGGAAGAAATATCAATCTGATAATGTTGCAACTGAGTATTCAACACAAAAATTTCATGCTCGCTGAAATCTTTAGGATAGAAATTCTTTGCAAGGGCACATATATCATCAATATTGAAAGATTTGTATGCATCACTTGGATCTAAAGCCATACTTAGACGAAGTAGTTCCATAGAATTTTCACTGAATCTTGAGTTGAGCTCCTGCAACACACAATCTATTGTGGAGTTGAAAATGTCCACTCGAAAATGATGTTCCACTGTAATGATATCACGTAGACTTCGAAACCGACGATTACTAAATTGAGCATTCATATCGGGTACTTCGACTTCATTTTTCTCACAAAATATGTTCACAACCTTTAAGAACTTTTCCCAACCAGATTCCCGCAATTTCTGAATCAGAGCTTTTGTTGTCGAAACTAAATTTATAGCATTTAATATATCCTGAGATTGATGTTGCAGGGCTTTGCATAAAACATCACTGATTCCCAAAACTTCTTTCATCAAATGCAAGATAAATACAAATTCGAATACTCCCATTTTTCTAAACGCTGCTTCTGCATCTCCACGCTGAGCAGATGTCCCTCCATTTTCACTAATATCAAGCAACACAGAGCACGTGGCATTGTACATATTTAAAACACTACAAATAGAGTTTAAATGAGATGACCACCTAGTATCACCATGTCGTTGTAGTGAACCAATTTGATTGGCTCTTGTGCCCGTTTCAATTTCACCTAGAGCAATCATGTGATCGAAGTATTCCTTTTGAGCAGATCACAATTGATCATTACGTTTGGAGGAAGCACCAACAGTATTAACAATATATATTAATTCATTGAAAAAGTTATGTACTGTCTTCACTTCCCTTGATGTTGCAACAAGTACTAACTGAAGTTTATGTGCAAAACAGTGAACATAATAAGCTTGTGAACATTCATTAAGGAATAACGTTTTTAGACCTTTCCATTCACCTCGCATGTTACTTGCACCATCATATCCTTGACCACGCATATCCTGAATACTCAAATTATGACGAGAGAGAACTGTTGAAATTTCATTTTTAAGAGTCTGTGCACTTGTCTCAGTAACATGAACAAGATCTAAAAACCTTTCCTGCACAAAGCCACAAATATCCACAAAGCGAATCACGATAGCCATTTGCTCTCTTTTTGACTCATCTCTGGATTCATCGACAATTATGCAATATTTAGAATCACCAATTTCCTTACGAATAATATCTTGCACCATTCTTGACATAACAGAAAGAAGATCCTTTTGAATAAGAGGTGATATATACATAGCATTTCCCGGGGCATTTTCTAATACAACATCATCAACATCCTTGTTATAAGTTCGGAGTAATTTAATCACTTGGACAAAATTACCGCGATTAATTGATTCTTGACTTTCATCATGACCTCGAAATGCAATACCTTGGAATGCACAATATCGCAAAGCATCAATTGAAGTTCCGACCCGCAATCGATTCACGACAATTTGCTTAGAAGATTGTCTTTCCATTACTGTATCTATATGTTGACATTGAGAAATTAAATCTGCACAACCTTGGACTGCAATGTTGTGTGGAGAACAATGATCCTTCCCAATATGAGTTAAAAAAGCACAATTCTTTCCATTGACTTTCTTCCAGTTTCGAAATCCTTCAGTTGTGAACGAGCTTGTCCCAAATCGACCAGGGATCTGTTTATTGAAAATATAGCACGGCAAACAATATGCGGCATCTTTTGCAGGAGAATACTCTAACCATGGGAATCTCTCGAACCAGGAACTTTGAAATCTTCGATGATGTTCGCCAGAGGATGGATACTCTTGAAGCTTGTGTTGATAAGACCCAGCTTTAAGATATGATCGTCGCATTTCATCTTGTTGATTTAGAGGATACTCCCAAATTTGAGGCCGTAATCCAGGATCACGCTCGAATGCGAGTGAATGGTGGTCAAGTGGGGAATAATCAACATTAACTAACAGAGAATCGGGAGAAGAGGAGCACCGGCGAGCCTCGATCGGAATCGACTACGACTCGGCGGGACAGGTGGCGACCAGCGAGCCTCGATCGGAATTCCGAAAGGATGGAAAGGGGAGCAGCCAAGCAGGAATCGGGAGAAAAGGAGCAGTCTCTGAGATTTAGGGCTGGCTGGAGGCTGGAGCGGATATAAGTATACATATATATAAAAGAATAGACTGCGGTTTTTTCTAAAAACCGCAGTCTATTCTTATATATATTTATATATAAATATATATATACATAAAACATAGACTGCGGTTCTTTCTAAGAACCGCAGTCTATTCAGTTCAGCCATATATATATATATATATATATATATATATATATATATATATATATATATATATATATATATATATGGCTGAAGAGACTGCGATTCTTAAAAAGAACCGCAGTCTATTCAGTTCAGCCATATCTTTATATATATATATATATATGGCTGAATAGACTGCGGTGCTTAAAAAGAACCGCAGTCTATTAAGTTCAGCCATATATATATATATATATATATATATATATATATATATATATATATATATATATATATATATATATATATATATATATATATATATATATATATATATATATGTGGCTGAACTTAATAGACTGCGGTTCTTTTAAGAACCGCAGTCTATTCAGCATATATATATATATATATATATATATATATATATATATATATATATATATATATATATATATATATATATATATATATATATATATATATATGTGGCTGAACTTAATAGACTGCGGTTATGCTTTCTAAGAACCGCAGTCTATGCTTTATATATATATATATTTATATATATATATTTTTCGGGGAGAGGTTGATGGAAACTTCCGTGTCAGCATTAAGCAGCATGGGCAGGTTGATTTTTTTTTATTTCTTGTCAGAAAAACAAGCTGACGAGTACCAAAAAGAACTAGAAAACATGATTACACAGCAGAAGTTTTGATTTTTTTTATTTCTTGGGGGGGCCCGGGCCCCCCCGGGCCCCCCCTTGTATCCGCCCCTGCTCGTTAGAGTTGTGTCAGTACTTTATAACCAATTTGACTCATTCTAGTCACACCATATAAGTATTACTAACAAGTTTATCTACAAATATAATATCTAGTATCATCCACAATCCTCTCGTTCTTAACATAGATAATATCTAGTATCAGACATTGAATTTTTTTTTCGTCCGCACTCAGACGAAAAGGAACATCCGGGAAATCAATGAGATGCCATACCTGATGAGGGCCCCGCGCAAAAATGTATGTCAGAAGCCTAAAATGCATGAGCCCCACGTCTAGTGACGGAGCCAGAAAATAATGTCAGGGTGGGCAGAATCATTTCATAATGTAGTTAAAAAAATTAACTTAAATTATTGTCTCATTTCAGGTTTAAAAAGATAACAAAATATACAAAATGCCGCGTCTTTTGCTATGCTATATTCCAACCAAGAAGGAAATTGCTCAAACCATGCATAATTGATTCTTCTAGGTGTATTCCTAAACATTGTCTGTGGAAACTGATGATGTCGTGGTTGACATGGCCATTTCAATAGATATTTTCTTCTAATTCCATCTCTATCATTAACATTATAATCTGATAATCTAACTCGTAACCCTGGATCGGTTATTATGTTGTCCAGATTAGTTTCAATCAGACCCCTCTTTGAATTTGATTCCAAATCATCTTGTCAAATTCGTTTTTTCTTAAGAGCTAATTCAAAAATTGGAAGTTTCTTAAAAAACTTATACATCTTTATAATTAAAAAACTCCTTTCAGTGTGCTCGTTGTGATCAGATTCCCTATACAAGGACCATAGCCCGTAACAATTAGCTCAAACGTCTACACAATGAAAATGATGGGCAAGAGAGAAACACTTGCCCAAACGAAGGTTCGCTAAGCCTCTTTAGATCTCCCAAGGGTATAAAATCAATGTTCGATCAAGCGAAAGGGACTCACACAATTCGAACGAGTGATGTTGTACCAAAAGAGAACCACCCAAAACAAACATTTTGCAAGGGGGTGGTCTCTCCAACCAAAGAACAACGAGATTCACCAAGTCTTCTCGGGTGTATTTTTTTAAAGCAAAAAATTACCACCACAGAAAATCAACTGAAACCTCAATTAGACAAATTGCATAAGAGGAAAGTGGAGGAACATCGTTACCTCAACCAAGAGATTATGGTCGTCGCACAGCAATCAAAGAAATTTCTCCTGTAGAAAGATGCGCCACGCCACACGCGGCTATGTCTCCGGTAGGTCGACGACGCCTGGCCTCCTCGAGTCCTTAGTCCTCACTCCTCGACGCCTCGTCGTCCTCGCCCGGGATGTCGCTGGAGGAAAAGGGGGAATCCGCCGGCTGGAGTGCTGGACCGTTGCGGCGCTGCGTATCGCGCAAAGTGGCGAACTCTGGGAAGAAATCAGTGCGGGAGGATCCAGGACGAAAAAGATGTTAGAATATTTAGTTATATGTCCGCGCGTGTCAGGACCGACTCGGAACGACCCAATGGGTTACGTGTCACTAGAGTGTAACAATTCTACGTTGGAGATACTATATAAGGTCATTCCACACCGATGAGCCTTAGTGGACTATCTTGAGCGGAGCAATTACATTCTCAAGATACGATTAGGGTTTCCGCTCTGATTTCCGTCTTCGCTCTCGTTCCAGTTTCGCCGCTCTCGTGCTTTTCTCTGGAGTCGCCGCCATTAGGAATCGCGAGGAAGGAAAAGATTCGAGCCTCTGTCGCCGCTCACGGTCGGGAAATAGCAAAGCCGATCGCAAATCCCGAGCACCGCTCTAAATCGTGTGGAAATAATCGTGTCCCGTGCCGCTCACGAACTTTGCGAGTTCCTCCTCCCGTCGCAAGCCGCTGCAGGTTTGCCGATCAGGATTTTCGCCGCTTCTAGATCGTCGGTGGTTCGTGCTTCCATCGTCGCCCACAATCGGAAGAGGAAGATCGACCAACATCCATTGCAGATCTTCCGGTCGCTGCTTCTGTGTTCTTCACCACTCGTTCGGGTGGCTGGATCTAGCACAGTTCGTCATTTCTCCTCGCTGGAAGAGATTATTCTTTGCCGATCGAACAAGGAAGCAGATCTCCCTACCAGATCTGGTGTTATTCTTGTTTGTAAATCCGGATCTGGTGCTATTCTTCATGAGGAAGCAGATCTCCCAAGCAGATTTGGTGCTTTTCCTCACTGGATTCAAAAAATATATTTGCAAATTCAGATCTGGTGTTATTCCTGCTTGCGAATCCCACTATTTTTTTCTTTGGGATTTTGTGGCAGCAGAGGAGTCTAATCCTCCATCTAGAAACAATCCTCTGCAACCCCTAGAGAAAACAACAACAAAAGAGATCTTGCTACCAGTGGCTGTCCATTTTCTTGGTGTTTTGCTGGATATCCAGAACCTAGAGAAGAAGATCTCATCATTCTTGTTCTCAATCAAGATTTCCTGGTGGATTTCTATCAAGTGGATTTTGGTTTCGGTAACTGCATTCAACCATATAGGAGGTGCAAATTATTATTACTGGATTGGATCCGAAGTGTTGGACTTGTCTTCACACGGCTCAGGTGATCTCGTTCTAGCATTTTTTTATTTTTGTTTAAATCTAGGACTATATCAAAGAAAAACGCTCGACACCATAAAATTGTAATCGTTCGACGCATCCGACTTTCTCAGTTGGAAAATTCAAGTCCAACTAGGAATGAAGGAACGCGAGATTTTCTATACTGTTCAGAGCGATTTTACTTCTACCGTCGAGGACGTGGACGAGTACCAGTGGAACAAGGATGAAGATTTCTACAGGGATTACCTGTTAAATTCTCTGAATCCCCGACTCGCGTTGACCTACCACGCTTACAAATCTGCAAAGGAGATATGAGATCGACTGAACGCGTATTTGCAGAAGGAGTAAGGATTGTCAATGTTGCTCATTGGAGAGAAGTTCTTCAACTTCAGATTCAAAGCGAACGTGTCTATCACTTCTCAACTCTTGGAGATGGTCAATCTTCGTCAGAAGCTGAATGATGATCATTCTAATATGGACGACAGTCTCTTTGTGTATATGATCCTGAGTAAACTGCCTCCTGAGTGGCTCTTTTTCAAGACCGAGATGCACCGATTGAAAGAGAAGATCAGTTTGGACGAACTCAAAAGGTTCATCCATATTGAGGACCAAAACATTGCTGGGAAAAGCTTGGAGCAGGTTGCGCAGCCCTCACAGGCTGTCAACTTCGTCTCACATCCTAGTAAGCCTTCTCGGAAGCCCCCGAAACCTAAGTGTGATACTCCAGCACCGTTGGCGGTCAAAAAGCTTTCTCTCAAAAGGAAGAATGACAAGTGCCACAACTGCGACAAATAGGGTCACTGAGCAGCTGAATGCAGGGGTCCAAAGAAACAAAAAGAGGAAGCCCCACAAAATGTGGCACACATGGTGGTCGACAACTCCGATCCTAAGTCCTTCGTGGCTATGATTGGTAGTAGTCACCGCAGTGCGTCTTCTGAGTGGTGGCTGGATAGTGGTGCTACCTGTCACGTCACAAATGATAGAGGTCTTCTCTCGAAGGTCACAACGGTCAAGGACAGAGTCGAAAATTACAATAGAGGAGCGACTGATGTTACTCATGCTGGGACTGCAGAGCTAGTGCTCTTTTCAGGTAAAACTTTAATTTTACAATATGTTAAAGTAGTTCCTAATTTAACTAAAAATTTGATTTCTATGAGTTTGCTTGATAAAGCTGGAATGTCTTTCACAACCGTGAACGGTAGAATGACATTAACTGTTAATTCTCACTATTTTGGTTGCGCTTACCTGATCAATGGTATGTATAGACTTAGCCTAGATAACAAGTGCATAAATCAAGTGAGTTCAACTCTGATTGATCCAAAGTTATTACACAATAGACTTGAACATATCCACTATAAGAAAATGCGTGATCTAGCTAAAAGTCAAAACATTCCATTAGATCTTTCTATTCAATTTGATATGTGTGAGGTTTGTGCCCAGACTAAGATCACTAGAAACCCTTACAAGATAGTTTCTAGGAGCACCCAACTTTTGGAGTTGATATATTCCGACCTCTGTGACTTTCGTAGTCACGCCTCTAGAGGGGAAATGAAAAATCTAATTACATTCATCGATGATTTTTCCAGATATTGTCACGTTTACCTATTGAAATCGAAAGATGAGACATTCAAGACCTTTAAGATCTTCAAATCTCGAGTAGAAAATCAATTAAATCTAAAGATTAAGAGAATTAGAAGTGATCGAGGAGGAGAGTACACTGCAATTGAGTTTAAGGACTTATGTGCCTCTGAGGGTATAATTCTAGAAACCACAGCTCCTTACTCACCCCAGTCGAATGATGTTGGTGAGCGTAAGAATAGAACTTTAACAGAAATATTGAACTCTATGCTCCACACAGCTGGCATGCCTAATTCTTTTTGGGGGGAAGCAGTCCTAAGTGCAAATCACATTCTAAATCGAGTACCTCACTCAAAGCTCAACTCTACTCCGTATGAGTTGTGGCATGACCATCCTTGTAGATATGACACTCTAAAGACTTGGGGCTGTATCGCTTATGTAAGGATACAAGACCTTAAGAGACCAAAGGTGGGACCTAGAACAACGACCTGTGTTTATCTGGGTAGTGCAGAAGATAGCGCAGCTGACAGGTTTCTAGATCTATCCACTAATATAGTGATAGAGTCTAAAGATGTTATTTTCTTTGAACATAAATTTATCAAAGATCATGACTTGACCATCTCCGGGTCTACTGACATGATTTGAGGATCTACTGTAGAACCTGAAGCTGACCCCTCTAGCACTGCTCCCCAACCTCTAGAGGTAGAACATGTTCCCCTTAGAGTATCTACAAGAGACAGAATCCCTAAGGATTTTGGTGAAAATTTTGTCACCTACCACTTAGAGGATGATCAATTCTCCTATCAGGAAGCAATGCGATCTAGAGATGCGTTAATGTGGGCAGAAGCCATCGATGATGAGATGAACCCGCTGCTACAAAACAACACTTGGCATCTAGTTGATCTGCCGAAAGGAGCTAAAGTCATATGATGCAAGTGGGTACTGAAGAAGAAATTGCACAGTGATGAGTCTACAGTCAGATATAAAGCACGTCTAGTAGCTAAGGGTTTTAAACAACAGGGGAGAATTGACTATTTTGACGTCTATTCACCTGTGTGTCACCTATCCACTATTAGGATTCTTCTTGCCATAACTTCTATCGAGAACTTTATAGTTCATCAAATGGATGCAAAGACAGCCTTCTTAAATGGAGAGCTTGATGAAGAGATCTACATGACAAAACCTGAAGGTTATGTACATAAAGATCTAAGAGACAAAGTGTGCAAGCTCGATAAATCGATCTATGGGCTTAAACAAACACCTAAGATGTGACACATTAAATTTGATCAAGTGGTAAAAAGCGTTGGATTTCAGTCCAGTCTCTCTGACAAGTGCCTCTACTACCGCTTGATTGTAAATCAAACAGTCATCATATGCCTATATGTGGATGACATGTTGATTCTAAGATCAGATCTTGCCGCAGTGAGGGACACTAAATCCACTCTCGCGAAAGCATTTGACATGAAGGACCTTGGTCCTGTAGATACCCTATTAGGTATGAAGGTTAGAGTAGACAAGGGAAGTGTCACTCTAAGTCAAGCTCATTATATTGAGCAGATCCTCATTACCTGGGGTTATAAAGACTGTAGGCCTGTTGAAACACCAATCGATCCAACTATCAAGTTGAGTCCGAATGAAGGGACCATCGTTGATCAAGTAAAGTACTCAAAGATCATTGGAAGTCTCATGTATGCCACAAGTTGCACTAGACCAGACATTGCTTTCTCGGTAAGCATGCTGAGTCATTTTACCAGTAGTTCAGGCAAGGAGCATTGAGATGCCTTAGATCGGCTAATGAGGTACCTGAATGATACTAAAGATCACGCTCTGTGCTACACTGGTTACCCTCCTACGCTGGAAGGATACTCTGATGCCTCCTGGTGTTCAGAAGTTGGGAACAACAAGTCCACCAGTAGATTTATTTTCACTTTGGGTGGCGCTGCAGTCACTTGGAAATCCAAAAGACAGACTTATATAGCTTTGTCGTCAATGAAAGCTGAGTTGTTTGCCTTAGCCTCAGCTGGTGAAGAGGCAGATTGGATCAGAAATTTGATTCTAGACATTCCCTTGCCTAGACTTCAAGTCAATTCTTTGATCTTGTATTGTGATAATCAAGCAGTAGTTCAAGTCATGAAGAATGTCCTTTTTAATACTAAAAGGAGACATGTACGACTGAGACATGCGCTACTGAATTATCTGAAAGAACAAGACATTATCACTTTGATCGATGTGGGATCGAAGGATAATCTGGCTGATCCACTGACGGAAGGAATGCCTAAAGACCGATCAATAAAAACAGTGGGGGAAATGAGACTCAAGGCAATTTAAGTTCAGCCTTAGTTCAAGGATAAGCGATTTAGTTCAGCCTTAGTCCAAATGTTTTGATTTTTCCACTTTCCTTTGTCAAAGCAAGCGTGTTGTGCTCCGCTGATGTGCTGAGTACGATTCCGGTGAGTTGTTTCATTCCACATTTGATGTTAACAACTTTCATTGGGTTCGTCTTCCTTATCTAGGAGGAGAGTGTTATTCCACATTTGATAACACAATCTGACTAGATTTGACT
Source organism: Platanthera guangdongensis (assembly GCA_039583875.1). Classification (NCBI taxonomy): domain Eukaryota; kingdom Viridiplantae; phylum Streptophyta; class Magnoliopsida; order Asparagales; family Orchidaceae; genus Platanthera; species Platanthera guangdongensis. Next base: position 188,169,926 of record CM077148.1, read on the forward strand.
CTTCTTCTGTTTATTGGTTCCATTCTACATTTAATGAGTTCCAATTGACTTTAGAAGAACAGTAACCGTGACATTCCACATAGGAACACAGATATAGTTGCGGTGTCCAGAAGTTCATGACATCGTTTCTTTGAAAACAGATAATGAATTCTGAGGTAGAAACTAAATACTCTACACATGCTTCTTCATACTGTACTACGTTCATATAAGTAGAATTAGATACTTGTACATTTTCCAAGGTTGAATTCATTCTAAATGAACTTCTCTATTGGAAATTACAGGAGCTGTTGCTGATGGAGGAGCACTTGCCGGTTGGGATCCAGATGAGGATGACCTACTGGACACTGATTTCTAGAGTATAATTTGGGTTTTCTTCTGCTTAGAGCACTGTTTAGCTCTCATTTCTTTCACTTGTCTTTTTTGGACTTTCTTGCTCTTTAGTTGGTCATGAGACACTTAGTGTTCTGGTACCTGTACTGTGATTGTACTTTTGACTTTGTTATGATGCTGCTGAGATTTTCTGTTTATTCTTATGCATGCATACAACTGCTTTACTTAACGTCCAATATGTTCTGACAAGTGTGATGGACACGGTTGTGAGTGCTTCATGTTCGGTTGAACACTTCACACACCACCCTTTTTCCGACGTCGGGTTTACCGCGGACATATGAGGATATTGTTAGAATATTTAGTTATATGTCCGCGCGTGTCAGGACCGACTCGGAACGACACAATAGGTTACGTGTCACTAGAGTGTAACGACTCTACGCTGGAGATACTATATAAGGCCATTCCACACCGATGAGCCTTAGTGGACTATCTTGAGCGGAGCAATTACAAAAGATATAAAATAAACCTAACTCATATGCAATCTTGGCCATTGATTAGAATCCGATGGTTTTAAAAAATAGTAAAATGAGGGAGTGTATGTTTTTCGATCCCGGATCAGCGCCCAAAACACCCAAAAGCTAAACCACTGCACCAAATTAAAACTTATGTATATTTTGTATATTTATTTTTATATATAATAAAAATATATATATATTTAAAAATTTAAAACTCATTTCATAACCCCTGATTTGTTGAAAATTTTGCAAAATCCAGGGTGGAAAGCTGCCCACCCTGGACCCTATGTAGGCCCGCTCCTGCCCACGTCTTTGCTGGCACCTCATTGATCCTAGATCAATAGTATCATGCGGGTCCCGAGCCTTACTTTTTCTCCGGACATTGGGTACAAGACCTTTATGTGTGTATGAATGCCTATTAATTAATATTATGTTATTAACATAGATACATATGATTTTGCTAATCTAGTCATTTTTAAGAGTCCATTTGTCACAACAACGATGGTTGTGAGTGCAGTGGTTATGAACTGTCGTTTGTGAACACCATACCTCATCTAAGAAACTTCATTCACTTTTATGTTTAAAATTATTATGATTTCTTACTAATACTGATAACCATTGCAGTGGCATTATTTGTATGAATGATTATTCATATCCAATAATTGCAACTATTCTATTAATTTATATTTCCCTCACTCGTAACATTTGTATATGAGAACTAAATTTAAATTAACATTAATATATTTAAGCAAATGTTATAAATAAAAAAACTAGACTCTTTAAAAATGAGATGTTACAGGAGCAAAAGATTCTTTCTACACTTCCTAATCATTTTTAGATTATCACATTTAAGAAGTTTAGCTCTCCCTTAATTTCTAATAATGCTCATTGTTATATGTGTGTTTTGGTTTAGAGTTAATTTGTCAATATGTAAATAACTAAAATGATCATACCCATGTGATCGAATTATATATGACACAAATTAATTATGATAATTAATGTTTAAATTAGTATTAATATTTTTTTGTTGTTGTTCGACAATAGTATAGCATGTGATGTACGTGATTGAATTATATGTGACACAAGTTAATTAAGTATATGTGAATTAATGTTTAAATTAATATTAATATATTTATGCATATGCGATAAATAAATTTTTTTAAAATAAAATTTAGTCAATTATCCCATTCCCATTCTAATTGTATTTGCCATGAGTTAAGAAAAGTGACTAAAATATTAGCCAAGGATTAGGAAATCATGACTAATAGTATTTTTAGCCACAAAATCAATTAATCGTGGCTAATGTGTTCTTTTTTGCCACGAATTGGAAATACGTGGCTAATAATTGCTAATTAATTATGAATTAGGGATCGTGGCTAATACTTAAGTATTAATCACGATTCTGAACCGTTAGAAAAAAGTGTGGCTAAAAGTCATTTTTCTAATACTAATACCCCTTTCCTTCCTTACCTCCACTACCATAAGCAACGACATAAGCTCATATATGTCCGCATCGACCTTCATTCCTCCCTCTTTCCTTATCCCCTTCCAATCTCACGTAGTAATCCATCTTCCTCACCGCAAAGCTCATTACCCTAACAATTTCCTCTAATTTTGATATAATCTTTGATATAGGCTCGTCGGTAACAAATCTCTTCTCCTCTCCTATTTTCTCATTCTCGCCCCTATCCCCTCCCTGCTTTGCTCTGACGACTTCGTCATCGCCGACAACGACTATTGATATGGTTTTATGTTGTCCATCCAACGAAGGCTCTATTTATTTGGGCGTTTCGCAACTCCGTTTTGGGGAAACGCCTCCAGAAGGAGGGTAAACAAATAAACTTCAGGCGGCGTTTGCTCCGTTTCCACCCGCCCGCCTTGAGAAACGCCCCAAAAAGTTCCTTTTGGAGCAGCCACCTTGAGAATCAAATCAAATGAATTTTTAACTCTTTTAAATAAGCTTGACGAGAAGTGGAATAAGCTAGTACTACTAACAATTACTGGTGTGTGCTGGCCTCTGCCAGCAAGGCCGAAGAGGGAAGCGAGTGCGGGTACCTGGACCACAAAGAGGGATGAGATGAGGACTGATCCCACCCACCGTCGTTTGCTAGCAGCAACGGGGATCGCTTGTATCCTCCCGTCGTCTCCTCTGCCGCAACTTGGAGGGAAGTTCGGGGCACTTGGTGTGACCGGAATAATTTTTGAGTATGGGTAGCATTTTTAGAGGAAAAAGCGCGAGTTGGGATAACCGTTTGATTTTAGATTTGACCACCAACATTAAATGAAGAAAAAAGAAGAAGAAAAAACAGGCGAGTACACGCTAGATCGGACGGCGAGCATGATTGATCCAATGGCGAGATCGCAACTCGCGTTTCTTCTTCTGGGATTGCTACCCGGACCCAAAAAATATTTGCGTGATAGAGAGGTCAGATTCAAATATTAAGATTCAGGCAAGGTTGTCAGGATCGAGGTCCTATATGTGATCATTTCGAGGTAGGATCAGATCGGATAATAGGGTCGGATCGATGATCGCATTACAAAATCAAGATCGATTTACGAAATTTGGATCGTAAGATCGTACGATCCGGATCGCGATCCTGACAAATATGGATTCAGAACATATAAATAAAGAGAACAATTGTGATTATTGAGTATGATTATTCATATATCAAATACCAATAACGATTCATTTTTTTGTGCGCTCGACGTATATGAGCCGTGCGTCGAGCGCAATTCACGAAGTGGATCACTCAATTTTTTTAATACTTTTTAAGGCCCATTTTTTCCAAGTCACTGTATGAAAAATTGAACTGACCACCTATCATGCGCACATAGAGCTATGTTGTGTGCACATCTCACCAATAACACATTCAAACACATTTTGGCTCTGTTTGGGTGAACTTATTTTCGCCGGTCAGCCTTTGTCCAAATGGGAGCAAAAGCTGGTCCAAGCAAATCTTTTAAGTCAGATTCATGACAAAGGATGTACAAAATTTGTATATTCCTCGAGCCTTTTTCCTGGGTTCGGATTCGGGAGAGTGTTCGAGACCAATGCAGCCACAATGCGTGGGCCCTGTACTAAAGTGCATGTCCGAAGTCACAAATGTGAGAGCCATGCACAAAAGTGTACGTCAGAAGTCACAAATGCATGAATACCACCCTTCTTTACAACCTCAATAATTTAGTGCGTATGCATACCTTATATTGGTGCGCAAGTAGATTCGATCGTATACTCCCCAAAATCAACGCCGCAGATTTGAAGTGACTGTACTACGGTCACTTTTGAATACGATCATATTGTAGGAAAAATGATCTGCGCCCTTGAAATCTACAATCCCACGGCCAGATAAGCTCGCACCTCCACAGTCCACACATAGGTAAATAGGTAAATAGGTAAATAGGTAAATATACCTATCACTCTATCAGCTTCAAGGACGGAAGAATTTCTCATTTCCCGAAGCCAGTGGAAAACCCAATTGCGCCATTCCTGGTTGAAATCTTCGCAAACTCTCTTTCTTGTTCCAATCTGATCTCCTCCGATGGATTACGACTGTAGGAACCAGACTACCTCGCCTTACCGTGCTCCCGGAGCCGGCTCCTCCATGTATCCAAGAGTCGGCGCCGCCGCTCCACCGCCGGCTGGACGAGGACCTCCCTATCATCAACCAGCGCCGCCTGCTTCGTGTAAGCCGCATCACTACTTTTACTCGTTCCGTACAAGCACCGAACTGGTTGTCGTTTTGATCTCCATCTATGGAGCTCGAATGTATCCGGGATCACAGAAGCTTGTTTTTCAGTTCTAGGGTTTGATTTATTATTTTATTAAAGCAGAATTTTAGAGCTAGGGTTTTCTTGATACAGAAAGCTTGATACACGATGTTACAATGTTCATGGAGGAGAGCCAATCCGAAATAACTGTCCCTCTTGTTCCAAGGATCTCTTAAGATAATCTAACATCTGTCTTTCCTTGTGGATTATATGCTTTTGGTTTAAAGAAGTGATAATCTCGTTTTTACTCATTTCATATCTGGTAAGGAAATCAATACGTTACATTTAGGGGGATTTTGAGAGGGATTATGGAGCTAAAAATTATCTCCATCCAAATGATGGATCTATCAACTTTTATAATTATACAAATTTGTTTATTGAAGGGGGTAGCCTCGACGCACCCATTAAGGTGTTGTACCTTGATGTCATGGGTTCGGATCCTGGAAGCAGCTTCTTGCAAAAAGGTATGGTAAGATTTGCTTACATTTTACCCTTGTGGTCCACACCCTTCCCTGGACCCTCGCTGTGTGAGGATGCTTTGTTCACCGGGTTGCCCATATAGTTTTGTTAATTACTTCAAGAAAATTTAGAAAACTTGTGTAATATGTATTGTGATGCATGATGGTGAGTGGCTAGGCATTGTCATCATCATCACCATCTTCAGTTGCAAAGTGGACTGCTTTGTGGATCTTTCACTTAAATCAGTTTTGCATTTTATTCTAAATTTCTTTCTTATGTCCATTATGCAATCTTATACATATCAAACGCTTAGTATAATTCTTTATTTTGGATATTTCTTGGTACCTATAATATTATTTGAAAACTAAGAATGTTATAATATGTAATAGTTTATGTTGTTTTTTTGAATACTCCGCTTTGTATTATTTGCCTCCATATATAGAGGGGATAAATGATCGTAATGAAATGAATGGAGTTAGTTTTCCACCATACAACATGGTATCACAACAACTACTCCTAGTGCCCTAGCGGTTCCTCCATCTGCTTCTCGCTCGCCTGCAGCCAAACTCAATCCCGCTTCCGCATCCGTTTCTGCGCCCGTCACTCAATCCCGCTAGCTTCCACACCTGTCTCGCTCGCCGACGCTCGGTTCGTCGCTCCTGCTATCGTTGTTATCTCCTCCCGCAGTCATCCATTTCGCCTCCTACAAATCTCGTTCTCGGACACAACAACCGGTAGTTCTTTCAGCCGCTCTTTCTTCCTCTTCAGTTCCTGTCCGACGCCGTTTATGCTTCCCGGTGATTGCATGGAATGGATTTATCTTCCTTTCCCCTCCAGATTCACTTTTGCTCGGTGTAATTTACCGTTTTTTTGTTGTCTCAAGTCTTGGGTGGTCTCCAGATTTCTATTCTTGAGCCACTTTGCCTAGCGGTGATGATTTTCTCTCGCCCTCTGTTACGTCCCCGAACATGACTCAATTATTTGGACGTACTTATGCTCGCAGGCGGAAGACGAAGACAGACGACAACGGGGTTGAACCATTCGGTTCAGCCCTCACTTTCTAAAGTTGGCGGGTTGGGGGGCTGAACCACCCCGGTTCAGCCCCGCTTGGGAGGGGCCGGGCGGCCCCTCTTGTCCCGGGTATATATATATATATATATATATATATATATATATATATATATATATATATATATATATATATATATATATATATATATATATATATATGGCCCCCTGGTTTGGGGTATGCAAGAGTAATTTCAGGTATTTCTTCCCTCCTCCCTAACCCTAATCTCTCTTAACCTCCACTTCTCTAGTTTTTCCCTAACATTTGGTATCAGAGGATTCATTTCTTCACCATGGTTACCACACGCATGCAAGAAGAAACCACTCGACTGGAAACCCTAGAAGAAAACTTCATCGGCTTGACGTACTCGGTGGCCGCCATCGAGGAGGAAATGAGGGCGTCTACACAGCGATTGGAAGAACGGATCGACACCCGGATGGAGGAGATCACAGAGCTATTAGCGCAAAATCTGAAAGGGAAGACAACGGCGCACGAAGAGGTCGGAGGACTACAAAATCAGGCTGTCGAAACCTATGCGTCCCAGCATCACGGCCCGCTAGCTGGCGAATTAGCGGGATCAGCGGATCTTGCGCGTACAGGCGCGGGATCGAGCGGATCTAGAGCCGGCGGGGTCGGCAGCTACGCAGCGGGGTGGGGGAGCCGGGGGCTGTTGCTGGCGGCCGGATCAAACCCCATCCGAGAGGGAGACTTCGGTGTTGCAATATGGAGGCCGGGCGGTCTGTTGCTGTTCGGAGACCGGGTGGTCTGCCGGTTTATTCTGGCCGGTCTGTCTACCGGGCTGTTGCTGTTTGGTATCCCAGCGGTCTGGCGGTTTGTCTCAGACGACTTGGAGACTGAGCGGTCTAGCGATCTCCTGCGGCGGCTTGATCTTTGTGGCGCTTGTTCTCTCCTCTTGTTGGTTGACGGGCGGTTAGCCGGCTTGTCTAACCGCCCGGCCTGTCCGGTTTGCCTTTTGTAAAGCCGCATATACTTGTAAATTTTTAGTCCCACATTGCTTAATTGTAATCTCTCTCATCTCCTCCATTCTATAAAAGTGAGGCTATACTATTGTAATTGATACCTTTTTTTTGATAATAAAGTTTATATTACTCCAATGTTGAAGCCAAAATTTGACTTCGACAAATGTTCGCAAAATAGGGGCGTAGCCGGCACCTACTTGGCCTAAGCTCCGACCTCCGACTGGTCGTGAAGGACTAAGAAAAACTGGCCCAAAGCCGCAGCAGGGAGGTCCCACCGCTTACCCGGAAGGTCACAAAGAGCTTCCCCTCCAAAGCCAAAAGCTGGGCTTGGAGTTCCTCAGAAGACAGTGCCGATGATTCCCCTTGAGAGTCCAAAAAAAGTCCCCTTCTGAAGAACTCCTATGAGCTTATTTATAGATTTCAGAATCTGAACTGGCAATAACAAAACTGCACCGGTCTGCAATTACCGGGGTACCCTTGGCTGGGTCTGCCAACAACCAAACTCCGCTGTTCTGAGGAGCTATATGCAGTCCACTAAGGGTAAGAGGGTAAAAATACCCGGGGTAGAAGAGTAAAAACCCCTGTTTGACAGAGAAATATAAAAAAGGCCTCTTCTCGCCCTGGCGAGTGGAAAAGCGCCCGCCGGCGAGAGGGACCCCACTGCCCGTCTCGCCGGCGCCTCTCGCCCTTTGCTGCGAGATCTTCTCGCTGCTGGAGGCTCTCTCGCCCATGGAGGCCCTCTCGCCTCTTGAGGCCTTCTCGCCCTGGGTGGGGTATCTTGCCCATTGGAGAGTCAATCATCTCGCCGCTTGCGAGTGGGCCCCCCTGGTCCCATTTGCCCACCTCGACCTATTTGCTTCTTGAGGGCTCTTCGCGAGCCCGAGGTTGTACACAATCCCCGCTCTTTTTGAGATTATTCTAAGCTCGAAAAGAATGTTCAACCGTTGCTCGTTATTTAAGGCGCATTAAAAACGTATTTATGAGGAATCTTTTGAGGCCCCCACCGGGGCCTATAAATATATGATTCCTGCCCCGCACACCTGGCGCCCTGCTCTGCATATTCTTCTTCCCTATCTTGAGTCTTTTGGTATGACGCACAGCCAGAGCTTCCGTGAACGTCTCGCACTGGTGCGAGAGCAGCACAAGGCCAACGTGGCTTCTTTTACCTCTTCTTTAGTTCGCCCTCTCCCCCCGTCGTCTCGCATAAAAAAGATGAAGGCTGGTGGTCCGTCACCTGCCGCAGGAGATCTGTCTCGCGTCGCTTTGGAAACCATCCCCACTCCTCATGCGTCTTCCAAGGAAAAAGAGGTGGGTACTTGCTTTTGCCACTGTTATCTCCGCGATCGGGTGCTCTCTTTTGTTGACTAGTGTTTTTTCAGGGGGCTCTCGTGGTTCCGCAACACCCGAAGAGTCCGCGAGATGGTTCTGCCGCCCACTGCGAGGAGTTCGATTCGCAGCCCTCTTCTACTCCCCCAACTACTCCCAGCGAGAGGAGGGACGACCCTTCCCCGGCCGCCGAGACCTCTCGCCCTCCTGGTAAGGGACCTTCCCTCGCCCTTTTGAATCCCCTTCGCTATTCTCACTCCCTTCTGCGAGTGCCTCTTCCACCCTGCCTCTGCACCCCTTGCGCAGATTCTCGGGCCAATTCTCCTGTTGAGGAGCAGCCAAAGCGACTCTCCGTCTCGCCTCCTCCTGTAGACGGGATTGAAGACTATCTGGGTGACCCTTCAAATCCAGCGGAGATGAAGCGCAAGACGACTGAGCTTTTTCGGAAGCACGCGCGCATCATCCACTCCTTGACGCTGGATAAGCAGGTCGCGGAGAAGCGCATCGAATCGCTGGAGAACGAATGCGCTCGCCTATCCTCCGGAGCTAATGCCGAGCTAGATGTCGATGGTACCAACCCCGAAGCCATCATTAATGAGACCGATATGCAGCTCCGTCTCGCGCGCCGTGGTCTTGAATCCATTCGCTCCTTCCACTCGCGGAGTAGACCTCCCTGTGGGGGAGCTCGCGGTGGCCGCTGGGAATGGCGCCCATATTGAAAGACGTCCGTCTCGCTACTTTTTCTTTTTCCTCTTCACGCGAAGGTTGTAATAATAGTAGTCTTGCGGCGTAGTCTCGCCAAAATATGTAGGAAACTTGGTGCCCGCTGTACGCGGGACGATCTCTGAACATATATTTTTATTGCTTGATTTTTCATTCCTTTTTTAACTCTCCTTTTAATTTATGCTATATATATATATATATTTCCCTGATTGCGATGGGTTGCGCCGATCGAGATTTAGGAGAGAGAAAAGGACATCGACTCTTCCCCTCCCCTCATGTTTTTTCCCGCCCCTCAATCATTGTTATGCATCGGTTATAAATATGCCTGGTCCGTGATTAGATACCGCATTTTTCACTTCTGCTGTTACCCAAGCTCTTGGCTCTCTGACCCTTCCGTCTCGCCGGCCCCTCTCGCCTTTCTCTCTTGGATCTCTCGCCAATTTATTCTTTTCCTTTGTCTCGCCGAAGACCATCTCGCCGAGGAAGATGGGTAAGAAGAAGGTTGAGGAAGGTGAGGGGCGCAGCCGCTGTGGGAAGAGGTTTACCGACCATGACTTCCCGCTCGGCAGGCTCTCTCAAGAAGATCACCATAGGTTTGCCCGCGAGTACCTGGGGGAAGGGGTCGAGTCGCGTCCCCCCAAAGTCGGCGAGTGCATCAATACCTACTACCCGGGGGAACTCGCCTTCCCCATCTCGTATTTCGAGGCGGGGTTGCGGCTCCCCCTTTGGCCTGAGGTAAAACAGGTCTTCAAATACTTTGGCGTCGTCCCGGCGCAGTTCAACCCTAACGCCATCTCGGTGTTGATCGCCTTCGCTTGCTATATGCGCCGGGAGCACATTGAATTCAGCTTGACGGCCTTCCGCAAGCTCTTTATCTACCATGCCAACGCCGATGGCGTCTCGTACTTTACTGGGCAGGGGCTTAAGGTATGCGAGACGCCCAACAAGAACCACCATTGGCTCACTCGATTCGTCTTCATCCGGGGAGACCGTGCTGATTTCGGCAGCATCCCTCTCGCACCGGTGTCTCCGCCAGAGAGCTTCTACGCCACCCCCCAAGTCAGTGGCCCAGAGAAGCTGCTGTGCGAATACTTAGTCGGCAAGAATTTCGAGGTCAATTTCTTGCGGCGAGGTCTCGACTCGCTTCTCCCAGTGCTCCCGGGCGAAGGTATTCTTATCCTTTCATTCATCGCATCTCGCTATTTGCCGTCTCGCCGTTCAATAATCCTTGCTTGCCTTTAGGTGAGCGAATTGTTCCAGCCCTCCCCCCTTACAAGAGCAACATCCACCCCGCGAAGGGTCTTGATCTCGCCAACGCAGCGGCAGAGGCGGCGAGAGAGTCCCTGACGGCCATCCCGCCGAAGAGGCCTGCAGACGATACAGTCCCTTCTCGCTCCAGCCCTCCCAAGAAAAAGATGAAAAAGGCTGTAGTTATTTCTAAGGAAAGGAAGAAAGCTCCCCAAGGGAGCCCTATTTCTATAGGGGAAACTCCACCGCCCCTCTAGCCTAGCCACCAGGCCGTCTCGCCTACTCGCGGGACGGTACTCCCTGATCAACCTGTCGCCGCCTCCAACCTGCCTGCTACGGCGTCCAACCCGCGAGCTGCTGCTTCTGAACAGGCGGCTGCCACCTCCTCTCGCGAAGGCGACTCCTCTGGCCGTCCCGCCCCCTCCTCCCATATGAATTACAACCTGGGTCCCGTGGTGCATGATGCCGTCGGCGACCCGGTTCTGTTGTGGGGGCGGGACGCCAACCGTGTGTCCATCTCCACCCTCCTTCCATCTTGGAAGGAGCAAGAGGTCCCTACTAGCCATGCCTTCGCCATAGGGTACGGCCTCTATGGCGGCCTTGACGCCGTTTCGCCTGAAAGCGAGTCCACCAAGGATCTTGTGCTGAAAACTTCCCATCACCAAATGCGGGCCTTGGAGTTCTCGCACCGCTCCTCTCGCCGCCTCATTTATATCAATTCAAAGTGGAAGGCCAGCGAGGAAAATCTGGAGGCGGAGCGGGAGAAGTCCATCGGTCTAGCGAGAAGGTTATCTGATGCCGAGTCCCTTCTCGCGAAGGCCCAAGGCGGCGTGGTAAGCCATAACTTTTTCCTTGGGTCTTTTTCTTTTTCCATCATTCTCGGATAATTGCTAGGTCGTCCCGCAGGATGCCGAGACGGCGGAACAACTGCGCTCGCGCGTGGCGACTTTGGAGGAGGAGGTCCGGGTATTGACAGCTGAGAACGCGCGTCTTCAGGCTGATGCTGCGTCGTCGTCTCGCCGCGAGCCCTTCCGGACACCTCCGCCTCATTACTCTCACGAGGAAGTCGAGGAGCAGTGCCGAGATGCGGGTGTCCGTGCGGCAGAGCTGGTGCTGCAAATGATGAAGGATCTGGGGGTTGTGAAGGATGACTCCGAGACTGTGACTGCTCGCGACCTGGTCCCTGAACTTTATAGCGAGGAGAGCGATGATTCTTCATCCGGCGAGGAGGACTGACGTGCCGCTTCTAAGATTTAGAATCACTCTCTCCTCCTCTTATTGTTGTAAAACTTTAAATCATATTTTTTGTGGTATCTGTCAAATATCGAGCGAATGCTCGTTTTTACTCTGTCTCTATTTTTTGTTCTATATTTTGTGCAGTTAATCCCTGGCTCGTTCCGGTCTGCGGGACGGTGCTACCGCTCCGTCTCGCCGCGTAAGCCTTTCTGTCTCTATTTTTTTTTTAACGCGAGACGGCTTCTCGACGCGCTTACGGCCGCGAGTTGACGCGATACCTTGCCTTGCGAGTGTCCCTTCGCTGTCGGCTAGACGATCCTCAAAAATCGTCCGCTGCGAGTGCCGCCACCTGCCTTACTCCACGCCCCTTTTTCCTTAGTTCATTTTTGTTCCCTAGGACTAAGCTGAGATACTAAGGTGTAATGTCGCTGAAGGAGACTTTCCACCCTATTCTGCCAAAGTGAATTCACTGTCCTGTTAGTTCGATGCCGATGGAGATAGCTCGATCCAAATCCATCTCCCACAGGCGATCCCTCGGACCTGCCAGCTAGATGAGAGCCTGCGCATCGGGTCTACCTGGGGCCGAGCCGAGCTCGAGGTACCGATGAAGATCTCAAACCAAAACTTATCCCCCACAGGCGAGCCTTCAGACCTGCCAGCTAGATGAGAGCCTGCGCAGCGGGTCTACCTGGGGCCGAGCCGAGCTCGGGGTGCCGATGAAGATCTCAAACCAAAACCTATCCCCCACAGGCGAGCCTTCGGACCTGCCAGCTAGATGAGAGCCTGCGCAGCGGGTCTACCTGGGGCCGAGCCGAGCTCGGGGCGCCGATGAAGATCTCAAACCAAAACCTATCCCCCACAGGCGAGCCTTCGGACCTGCCAGCTAGATGAGAGCCTGCGCAGCGGGTCTACCTGGGGCCGAGCCGAGCTCGGGGTGCCGATGAAGATCTCAAACCAAAACCTATCCCCCACAGGCGAGCCTTCGGACCTGCCAGCTAGATGAGAGCCTGCGCAGCGGGTCTACCTGGGGCCGAGCCGAGCTCGGGGTGCCGATGAAGATCTCAAACCAAAACCTATCCCCCACAGGCGAGCCTTCGGACCTGCCAGCTAGATGAGAGCCTGCGCAGCGGTCTACCTGGGGCCGAGCCGAGCTCGGGGTGTCGACGAAGATCTCAAACCAAAACCTATCCCTCACAGGCGAGCCTTCGGACCTGCCAGCTAGATGAGAGCCTGCGCAGCGGGTCTACCTGGGGCCGAGCCGAGCTCGGGGTGTCGATGAAGATCTCAAACCAAAACCTATCCCCCACAGGCGAGCCTTCGGACCTGCCAGCTTGATGAGAGCCTGCGCATCGGGTCTACCTGGGGCCGAGCCGAGCTCGGGGTGTCGATGAAGATCTCAAACCAAAACCTATCACCCACAGGCGAGCCTTCGGACCTGCCAGCTAGATGAGAGCCTGCGCAGCGGGTCTACCTGGGGCCGAGCCGAGCTCGGGGTGTCGATGAAGATCTCAAACCAAAACCCATCCCCCACAGGCGAGCCTTCGGACCTGCCAGCTAGATGAGAGCCTGCGCAGCGGGTCTACCTGGGGCCGAGCCGAGCTCGGGGTGCCGATGAAGATCTCAAACCAAAACCCATCCCCCACAGGCGAGCCTTCGGACCTGCCAGCTAGATGAGAGCCTGCGCAGCGGGTCTACCTGGGGCCGAGCCTAGCTCGGGGTGCCGATGAAGATCTCAAACCAAAACCTATCCCCCACAGGCGAGCTTTCGGACCTGCCAGCTAGATGAGAGCCTGCGCAGCGTGTCTACCTGGGGCCGAGCCGAGCTCGGGGTGTCGATGAAGATCTCAAACCAAAACCTATCCCCCACAGGCGAGCCTTCGGACCTGCCAGCTAGATGAGAGCCTGCGCAGCGGGTCTACCTGGGGCCGAGCCGAGCTCGGGGTGTCGATGAAGATCTCAAACCAAAACCTATCCCCCACAGGCGAGCCTTCGGACCTGCCAGCTAGATAAGAGCCTGCGCAGCGGGTCTACCTGGGGCCGAGCCGAGCTCGGCGTGTCGATGAAGATCTCAAACCAAAACCTATCCCCCACAGGCGAGCCTTCGGACCTGCCAGCTAGATGAGAGCCTGCACAACGGGTCTACCTGGGGCCGAGCCGAGCCGAGCTCGGGGTGTCGATGAAGTTCTCAAACCAAAACCTATCCCCCACAGGCGAGCCTTCGGACCTGCCAGCTAGATGAGAGCCTGCGCAGCGGGTCTACCTGGGGCCGAGCCGAGCTCGGGGTGCCGATGACGTTCCCTCTTCCTGTCATCGGGACTTCTTAATAAACAATAAACAAGAAATAATTCGAGAAGTATGTTATATTGACCATGCTTTAAGTACATATCTACCGCTCTCCCTTCTCATGAGTAGAAGCGTTTTAAGTCAGCCCCACTCCAGGAGCGGTTCAAGGTCCTACCCTCCACATCCTGGAGGTAGTAACCTCCTGCTTTCAACACTCTCTCTACAATATAAGGCCCATCCCAATTTGGATTGAGCTTTCCCACCGGGGCGGACCTCCCTGCCGCATCAACCTTTTTTAGTACTAGGTCTCCTTCCGCGAATTGCTTTATCCTGATATGCTTGTCGAAGTGTTTTGCCATTCGACGCTTGATCTCTTCCTGTCTGATGGCTGCTACGTCTCGCAGCTCCTCTGCCAGGTCTAGTGAGAGGCGCAGGCCTTCTTCATTTTCCATCCTCCACGCCTCGCTCCCATCACCTGCAGCCGCAACTCGTGGGGATCGGACCTCGAACTCCACCGGTAGTACTGCCTCACATCCATGGGAAAGCTTGAAAGGAGTCTCGCCAGTGGCTGTGTTCGGGGTCGTTCTCAGAGCCCACAGGACCGAGGGGAGCTGCTCTACCCAATTCCCTCTCAGATTCTCCACCTTCTTCTTTAGCAAGTTAACGATAATCTTGTTTGCCGCTTCCACCTGACCGTTGCTCCTGGGGTGGTGGACGGAGGCAAACCTGAGGTCGATGCCCAGCCGAGTGCAGAAGCTGATGAATTCTTCACTAGCAAACTGAGGACCGTTATCCGTGACGATGGCCTGAGGCAACCCGTGCCTGCAGATGATCTCTCCGCAGACAAAGTTCCTGATGACTTGGGATGTTACCTTTGCCAGTACCTTGACCTCCAGCCACTTGGAGAAGTAATCTATCATAACCAGGAGAAATCTTCTTTGTCCACTAGCTGGAGGGAAAGACCCAACTAAATCCATCCCCCAAATGGCGAAGGGCCATGGTGTTGTAATGCTTCGGAGCCTTTGAGCCGGCAAGAGCTGGAGGGGGGCGTAGAGCTGGCATTTTCGGCACTTCCTCGCAAACTCTGTCGCGTCCTTCCTCAGGGTGGGCCAGAAGTACCCCTGTCTGACCACCCTTGCTTCCAACGTCCTCCCTCCGGAATGACTACCACATTCCCCGGAGTGCACCTCCTCCAAAATGTGTCTGGTCTCCTCCTCCGTCACGCACCGAGCTAGGAGACCCAAAAGCATCCTCCGGTGCAATCCTCCTTCATGCATGAGATAATGAGCCGCCTTATGGCGGAAGTTTCTTGCCTCCTTGACCCCCTCAGGGAGGGTTCCTGTCAGAAAGAAGGTAACAAAAGGATCTACCCACGAGGGTCGCCGATCCACCTCCATTAGCTCCCCCTCTTCGATCACTGGATGGAATAAATCAGTCAGGGCACCCCCTTCCCAAGGTCCGAACTTAGCCAATCGATCGGCAGCAGCGTTCTCTTCTCTGGGGACGTGCTGGATGGAGAACGTCCGGAACCCCCCGATGATTGTCCTCACCCTGGACAAATATTTCACAAGGGTGGGCTCCCGAGCCTCGAATTCTCCACGTATCTGAGATGCCACCACCAATGAATCTGTGAAAACCTCAACGTCCTTAATCTCGAGCTCCTTAGCCAAGCGAAGGCCGGCTATCACTGCCTCGTACTCTGCTTGGTTGTTGGTTGTGGGGAAATGCAAGACGACCGCTTGTTTTATGGTTACCCACTGAGGACTTGTTAATACCACCCCTGCTCCAAGGGAGTACTTTCCCGAGGCCCCGTCCACCATTATCTTCCATGCAAGTCGGCCACCACCTGTGCCTTAATTGAGAGCCTTGGTACGAACGAAATGTTGAATTCACTCAACTCGATAGACCACTTGGCCAGCCTACCCGAGTGCTCTACTCCTTCAAAAATCTTTCGGAGAGGATGGTCTGTTACCACCCTAATCGAATGTGCTTGGAAATATGGCCGGAGCTTCCTGGCTGAAACAATCAAGGCGTATGCCAGCTTTTCTAGGATAGGGTAACGAAGCTCCGCCTTCCTTAGGATCCTGCTAACATAATAAATGGGCAGCTGCTTTTTTCCCTTTTCTCTGACTAGGACGGAGCTCACCGCCTCTGCTCCCACTCCTAGGTACAAGGTCAGATCTTCCCCCTCTTTTGGGCTTTGAGGCAGAGGAGCCAGGGAGAGTTGCTCCTTCAGCTTTTGAAAAGCTTCTTCGCACTCCGCGGTTCATTCAAATCTCTGATTCCCTCGTAGCACTTTAAAGAAAGGTGAGCACTTCTCCCCTGACCTGGAGAGGAATCTGCTAAGGCCGGCCAGCTTTCCTGTCAAGCGCTGCACCTCCTTAGCGTTTCGCGGTGATTCTAGCTCCAGAATGACTTTTACTTTATCAGGATTAGGTTCTACCCCTGCCGGGGTCAGAAGGTGCCCAAGGAATTTCCCACGACTTGCCCCGAAAACACACTTTAAGGGGTTCAACCTCATTTTGAACTTCCTCAAGGTGGCGAACGTCTCCTCCAGATCCTGGAGATGCGAGTTCACTCCCTTGCTCTTTACCATGAGATCATCAACGTAGACTTCTAGGTTCCGACCCCTCTGGCCCTGGAAAACTCGATCCATCATCCGTTGGTATGTCGCTCCCGCGTTTTTTAACCCAATGGGCATCATGTTATAACTAAAGCACCCTTCCCTTGTGATGAAGGAGACGTCCTTGACGTCAGGAGGGTGCATCCGGATCTGATGGTAACCTGAAAAAGCATCCAGAAAACTCATAATAGAAAAACCGACGGCTGAATCAACCAGCGCGTCGATTCGAGGCAGGGGGTAGCAATCCTTAGGACATGATTTATTTAATAAAGAAAAGTCGATACACATTCTCCATTTTCCACCTCCCTTCTTCACCATTACTACATTGGAGATCCAGCCTGGATACTGGATCTCTGAGATGAAGCCCGCCTCCAGGAGCTTCTTGACCTCCTCGCGAATGGGCTCTTCCAGCTTGGTGGCGATGGCTCTCATCTTCTGACGTATGGGGCGCGTCCGGGGGTCCAGATTTAGGCGGTGACAGGCTACATTCGCATCGATGCCCGACATGTCTGCCGCGCTCCAAGCGAAGACGTCGACGTTGCTTTGAATGCAGGCCCGCATCCGCTCCTGGTCTTCGGGGCTCAAGCCCCCGCTGATCAGCACCCTTTGTACGTGCCCCTGGCTGGTGTGGACCTCCATCTCCACCACTTCCTCGGCCACCTCCAGCCGCGACTGCTCCCAGTCGTCCCTTGCTTCTTCTTCCTGCTCCGGCTCTTCCTCCCCTCCTGCTCCCTCAACATCCGTCACCTCGTCCTGCTGCATCTCAATTTCCATGCCCCTTCGGGCTTCCTCCTCAGCCCCTTCTCCTTCCACTTCCTCCTGCCTTCCCTTCTGTGGCTCCCACTCCCTGCTCCTCCGGACCTCCTGCACACCTCCTCTCTGTTCCGCCTCAATCTCCATGGCCCCCTCCGGGCTCTCTTGCTGCTGCTCGACCTCTACACCCCCCTGGGCCTCCTGCGCACCTCCTCCTTGTTGCCCCTCAGTCTCCTTTCCCCCGACTTCCTCTTCGGCTCCTTCTCTCGCTTCCTCTGGGCTCACCTCCTTTTCCCCGACAGCTTCTTCACGCGCTGCTATCTCTTTTTCCAACCGCTCTGCTTCTGCCATCCAAGATATGGTGTTGACCGCTGTGACGTAGCACTGTCTTGCCACTTTTGGATCCCCCCTGACCCTGACCTGCACCCCTCCATTGTTAAACTTGAGACATTGATGGAAAGAGGAGGGGACGCAGCGAAAGACGCTGATGAGGGGACGCCCAAAGATGGCGCTGTAGCTGCTCGGGGCGTCTACAATCACGAACCGGCAGTTCCGTGACACGCCCCCCAATCTCTCATGCAGCCCTACTCCCCCTTCCACTTCTTTTCTCTCCCCGGAGAATCCGAACAACGGTCCATCCGAGGCCAAGATCCTTTTGGCTTCCACCTGCATCTTATCGAAGGCCCTCTTGAAAATCACATTCACGGAGCTCCCATTATCCACCAGGATCTTGGAGACCGTAAAGTTTTCCACCGCTGTCTGGATCACCAAGGCGTCGCAGAACGGGTCCTCATACTCCGGCATATCCTCTGAAGAGAAGGTAATTTTTTCTAGCGGGGGTGGGGTTTGGGAGGTTGAGGCTACCCCCTTTCGGAACATGGTCTGGAGGCTCCCCTTCTGGGTGGCCTCGATCCCAATCCCCCCGTGGATGGCCCCGATTCCCCCCCGGGTCCCCACATCCACCCGGTCCTCGCACCTATCTTCCGCCTCCCCTGGCTGCACTTCCACGATCCTTACCGGCAGATCCTGCCTCCTCAATCCTCTGGCCTCTCTCATCTCCAAGAACTCTGGGCACGTGACTGTTGCGTGACCTCCCTCCTGATGGAAGTCACAGAAAGGCAACGCCACCCCACCCCTTCTTCCTTCTCCTCTTCCTCTTCTTCCTCCTCCTCGAGCTCCTCTTCCTCGACCGATCCCCATTGCCTCCTGCTGATGCTGAAAACGATCCCTCACTCCCTGTCTCCATGCCGGTTGATCGAACCTTCTTGGCTCCCGGAGGTTATCTCTTCCCTGGAAGCCTCCTCCTAACTCCTGGGGGCGACCCTCATGAGGCCTCCAACCTATCCGGTTGTTTGGCTCTCGGGCCCCCCGGTGATTCTGTCCTTGGTGCCCCTGGCCTCGGGGTTCCTCCCTCCTTCTCTCTTCTCTCTGCTCCCTCTGTTCCTTTTGCTTCCCCACTCCTGGTTCCTTTGCGTCGTCCTCCGCCAACCTGGCTAACCTCCTTGCAAACGCCGGATTGACCCTCTCAAAATCCGTCTCCTTCGCCGCTCTCTCCATAAGCTCCTCAAAAGAGAGGGGGGCACCCTTTTCAACTCCATGCTAAAGAAGCCTGGCCTCAGTCCCAGGGTGAATGCAAGCATCAACGTATACCCAGGGACCTCCTGGACCTGGAGGATCTCCTCCTGAAACCGATCCACGTAGTGTCCCAACGTTTCATCCTGGCTCTGCCTTATCGAGAACGAGCACTCCGCCTCCTTCTTACGCTTTTTCGATGTTGAAAACCTCAATAAGAAACCCCTCCGCAGATCCTCGAAACAATAGATCGATCTTGCCGGTAACTGATGGAACCAGTCTCGCGCCTTCTCCTTCAAGGTCATGACAAACAGTCGACACTTAAACGCATCCGTCATCTGTCTTATCGAAACCACATCTTCAAACCACTGCACATGTTGTACAGGATCATCCTTCCCCGAGTAGTAGGACATGTCGGGCTCCCGGAACCCTTCCGGCACCGGAGCCGAGATGACGAGTTCACTGAACGGGCTCTCGCCGACTGCTTGCCGAGAGGGCACGTCTCGCGGACTCGGCTGGCTGGCCTGATCTGCGAGACCGTGCCCAGGGAAGAGCTCTCGCACAGCTGCCTCCTTCTCGCCGTCTTCTGCAGGGATCTCCTTCCCGGGACGCTGGCCTGGGAAGAGTTCTCGCGCCGCCACGTCCCTCTCGCCAGCCTCCGTGGGGACCTCCTTCCCCGGGCGCTGACCAGGGGCGTTCTCGCCTAAGAGCGGGACCACCTCGATCGGGACCTGAGGCGTCGCCCGCTCGTTCCTTGCCGAGAAGGCCAAGCTTATGGTTTGCATGACCTCTCGCCTGAAGTCCTCGAGCATTTTCCTCGTCGCCTCTTCTACCTGGGAGGGGGAACCTCCAGAACCAGATCCTTCTCATTCACCTCCTGCCATAGGACCAAACTCAAACTTTTCTTGAACCGGCTACTTCCACGCTCACCGCACCAGAACTGTTGAAGCCAAAATTTGACTTCGACAAATGTTCGCAAAATAGGGCGTAGCCAGCACCTACTTGGCCTAAGCTCCGACCTCCGACTGGTCGTGAAGGACTAAGAAAAACTGGCCCAAAGCCGCAGCAGGGAGGTCCCACCGCTTACCCGGAAGGTCACAGAGAGCTTCCCCTCCAAAGCCAAAAGCTGGGCTTGGAGTTCCTCAGAAGACAGTGCCGATGATTCCTCTTGAGAGTCCAAAAAAAGTCCCCTTC
The DNA here is from genome assembly GCA_039583875.1 of Platanthera guangdongensis. NCBI lineage: Eukaryota > Viridiplantae > Streptophyta > Magnoliopsida > Asparagales > Orchidaceae > Platanthera > Platanthera guangdongensis. The sequence goes on from CM077148.1 coordinate 188,190,005, forward strand.
TGAAGAACCCCTATGGGCTTATTTATAGATTTCAGAATCTGAACTGCCAATAACAAAACTGCACCGGTCTGCAATTACCGGGGTACCCTTGGCTGGATCTGCCAACAGCCAAACTCCGCTGTTCTGAGGAGCTATATGCAGTCCACTAAGGGTAAGAGGGTAAAAATACCCGGGGTAGAAGAGTAAAAACCCCTGTTTGACAGAGAAATATAAAAAAAGCCTCTTCTCGCCCTGGCGAGTGGAAAAGCGCCCGCCGGCGAGAGGGACCCCACTGCCCGTCTTGCCGGCGCCTCTCGCCCTTTGCTGCGAGATCTTCTCGCTGCTGGAGGCTCTCTCGCCCATGGAGGCCCTCTCGCCTCTTGAGGCCTTCTCGCCCTGGGTGGGGTATCTTGCCCATTGGAGAGTCAATCATCTCGCCTCTTGCGAGTGGGCCCCCTGGTCCCATTTGCCCACCTCGACCTATTTGCTTCTTGAGGGCTCTTCGCGAGCCCGAGGTTGTACATCCAATTTTTCGGTCTGCTATTTTCTGTTCGCACATGGTATCAGAGCACTCGGTCCTTTCCTCCTGACTGAGCTCTATCTGCGCGTGCGGCTTGTTTCTTCTTTCCGTGACCTGTTCTCGCGGCTTGATTCCTTCTCTGACCGTTGCCCTGTTCGCGCGACTTGTTTTCTTTTCTGACCGCTGTCCTGTTCGCGCGGCTTGTTTCTCCCTGTTTGCGGCCTCTTCTGACCCTTCGTGTTGCGGCCTCTTGTCTCTTCTTTGTCGCCGCGACCTGTCCTTAAGTCGCCGCGACCTGTTCTAGCCGCTCTCCTTTGCTTTGTCGCCGCGACCTATCCTGAAGTCGCTGCGGCCTGTTCTAGCCTCTCTCATCTTCTTTGTCGCCGCGACCAGTCCTTAAGTCGTCGCGACCTGTTCCAACGACTTCTCCTTCTAGCCGCGACTTGTTTCTCCTGCTGCTCTCTTCTATGGCCTCCCTCTCCTCCACGCAGTCCGCCTCGGCGGTCACATCTTCTGGTAGTGCCCACGTTGTTACTCACGGCAGATGGTTGATCGACTCTGGTGCTACCAATCATATGACAGGCAATGCTCAGTGTTTTTCTCATCTAAAAACATATGATCGGTTGCCTCCGGTCTTTGTTGCGGACGACTTTTCATCTCCGGTCAATGAGACGGGGGTGGTTCAAGTCACTCCGTCTCTTCGTTTGACAGATACCCTATATGTGCCCATGTTCCCTTGCAATTTATTTTCGGTTACTTCTCTATGCAAACAACTACGGTGTTCAGTCACATTCACTCCTACTTCTTGTTCTTTTCAGGATCCGGACTCCTAACGGACGATTGCTACTGGGACTGAGAGCGGCGACCTCTACTTCCTCGACAACGTTTCTGCTCTATCCGCCTTCTCCTCCTCTACAGATCTTCTCCAATGACATCTTCGCCTTGGACATGCTCCTCCCAGGCTTCTACGCCAGCTTCTGCCCCACCTTCCTGCTCATCATCCTCCTCTAAACTGTGATGCATGTCAGCTGGGCAAGCATCATTACTCATCCTTTCCACCAACGCAAAGTCGTGGCTCTTCCCGTCCGTTCGACCTCGTTCACTCTGACGTGTGTGGTCCTGCTCCTACCCTCACCATCGGTCGGGGTAGTTCATATTTTGTCACATTTATTGATGATTTCTCTAGGTGTACGTGAATGTATCTTCTCAAGGATCGCTCCGAACTGTTCTCTGTGTGGATATCGTTTTATTCTATGATCAAGACTCAGTTTGATACGTCTATTAAAATCCTTCGTTCTGACAATGCTAAGGAGTATCTTAGCCATGATTTCTCTTCTTTCTGTATGCATCATGGTGTTATTCGTCAAACTAGCTGTGTCTACACCTCACAACAAAATGGGGTGGCGGAACGCAAAAACCGTCATCTCCTTGATGTCGCTCGCACTCTGCTGACCCAAATGCATGTTCCTCGCTCCTATTGGGGCTATGCTGCCCTCCTCTCCTGTTATCTCATCAATCGCATTCCCTCCACAGTTCTCCGCGGTGCCACCCCATTCTCCATTCTTTATCCAAACAAGAATCCTTTTTCTCTTACTCTGCGCATCTTTGGGTGCACCGCCTTTGTGCACTCTCCCGCTGCCACCCGTGACAAACTCTCACCACGGGCCACTAAATGTGTCTTTCTGGGGTATTCTACCACTCAGAAAGGCTATTGTTGGTTTGACCCCGTTACCCGCAAGCAGTTTGTCTCTGCGGATGTTACGTTCTTTGAAAATGCATCTTACTTCTCTCCCGCTTTCTCCTCTACTCTTGCTGATCCTACTTCTCAAACCAACCCATTTATTCCCTCTGCTCCTACTGACGTTCCGCCACCTCCACCATCTCTACCATCTCTACCATCTCCACCATCTCCACCCTCGATTTCTTCCTCCTCTCCGCAGCCGTCTCTCTCTACTCCCGAGCCAGCTCTCTCCACCACGGAAGCTCCGGATACTGCGGAACCAGCTGCCCTGGATCTCCCCATTGCCCTTCGCAAAGGGGTTCGGGCATGTACCCAACACCCGTTTGCTGCAGTTGTTTCCTATGATCGTCTTACCCCTTCTCGCAGAGCTTTTGCACTGGCTATCTCGGCCACTGCCACCCCCCGTTCCTACCAGGAGGCTCTTACTATTCCTCATTGGAAAGCTGCCATGGATGAGGAGATTGCTACTCTCACTGAACGGGGTACCTGGACCCTGGTTCCTCCTCCTTTCGGCACAGATGTTGTTGGTTGTCGCTGGGTGTTTGTGGTGAAGTTCCTTCCCGATGGCAGTGTGGATCGTTACAAGGCTCGTCTTGTTGTCAAGAGTTTTACCCAAACTTATGGGGTTGATTGCTTTGATACTTTCTCTCCAGTTGCTCGTCTCAGTACTATTAGGGTCCTTCTCTCTGTGGCTGTCAAACATGATTGACCCATTTCACAGCTAGATGTCAAGAATGTCTTTCTTTATGAGGATCTTCAGGAAGATGTTTACATGGAGCAACCTCCTGGGTATGTTGCTCCGGGGGAGACACGAGTATGCCGACTAAAGAAGGCTATCTATGGCCTCAAGCAAAGTCCTCGTGCCTGGTTTGACAAGTTTAGCGGCATTGTTGCGGTCATTGGTTTTACAAGAAGCTCAGCCGATCACTCCTTGTTCGTTTGGAAAACTGCCTCTGGTCTGATAGTTCTTGCGGTTTATGTTGATGACATTCTTCTTACTGGCGATGACCAGGATGAGGTAACGTTGACAAAGAAACACCTCCGTCAGCACCTGGTCATGAAGGATATGGGCTCCCCGAAATACTTTCTGGGAATTGAAATCTCTAGGAAACCCAACTCCATGGTCCTTTCCCAACGGAAGTATGCTCTTGATCTTCTAAAGGAGACAAGATTGACTGGTGCTAAACCTGCCCGTTCTCCCATGGCTATTGAGGAAGACAAAACTTGGACAGATGAGTCGCCTCTTCTATCCGATCTTACGAGGTACCGACGTCTGGTGGACAAACTCATTTATCTCACGGTAACCAGACCCGACATCTCTTATGCTGTTGGCAAGGTGAGTCAGTTCATGCAAGCTCGTAGAGAGTGTCATCTACAATCTGCCCTGAGGATATTGAAGTATATTAAAGCAGCATCAGAGAAAGGACTCATTTTTCAGAAGAATGGTCACCTAAGGGTTGAAGCGTACTCTGATTCGAGCTATGCTGATGACAAAGGGGACCGCAAGTCGACATCAGGTTTCTGCACGTTTGTTGGAGGCAATCTTGTGAGTTGGAAGAGCAAGAAACAGTCTGTGGTCTCCAGGTCCAGTGCAGAGGCAAAATATCGCAGTATGACATCGACCACATGTGAGTTGAAATGGTTACGGGCTCTCATGCTTGATTTAGGAGAGGTGTACAACCATCCTCTTCCTATGTTCTGTGACAATAAGGCCGCGATATACATCTCCAAAAATCCGGTCTTTCATGAGAGAACGAAGCACATAGAAGTCGACTGTCGTTTCATTCGGGAGGAGATCTTGAAGAAACAGATTTGTACTCCGTTCGTCACTGCAGACAACGAGTTGGCAGACATCTTCACCAAGCCGGTGTCCGCTTCCTTTTTCCACATTTGCGACAAGCTGGACATGATTGATATCTATGCTCCAGCTTGAGGGGGAGTGTTGCAATATGGAGGCCGGACGGTCAGTTGCTGTTCGGAGACCGGGCGGTCTGCCGGTTTATTCTGGCCGGTCTGTCTACCGGGCTGTTACTGTTTGGTATCCCAGCGGTCTGGCGGTTTGTCTCAGACGACTTGGAGACCGGGAGGTCTAGCGGTCTCCTGCGGCGGCTTGATCTTTGTGGCGTTTGTTCCCTCCTCTTGTTGGTTGCCGGGCGGTTAGCCGGCTTGTCTAACCGCCCGGCCTGTCCGGTTTGCCTTTTGTAAAGCCGCATATACTTGTAAATTTTTAGTCACACATTGCTTAATTGTAATCTCTCTCATCTCCTCCATTCTATAAAAGGGAGGCTATACCATTGTAATTGATACATTTTTTGGATAATAAAGTTTACATTACTCTAATTTTTCGGTCTTCCCTTTTCTGTTCGCACATTCGGCACAGGACCTCCGACGTCGGCGCGACACCACGTGGAGTAAGGGGCGTTCGGCGGGGGCCATCCGCCCTGGATTCAGCCTGGCGGCGAGCCAGGAGGGGCCAAAAGGGCTTCCGGAGGACCAATGGGAGGGGCGGGGGCATCTTGCCTCCACCGCGTGGAGCTGTCCCTCCGGGGGGTTACAGCGCCAACGCTCCTTGGGGCAGTCAGCCATTTCAGGGCTACCCGAGCGCCAACACCGGTCCGATGGAGCCGAGACGACCGACATGGAACAAACAAGGGCAAGGGCAAGGTTGGCACGGCCAAGCCGCTCCGCGAGCTTACATGCCTCCTAAACTAACACACATGAATTTTCCAAGGTTCAGCGGAGGGGACGTGCTAGAATGGTTACAGAAGGTCGAGCTTTTTTTAGTTATCAAGAGGTGCCGGAGGGCCAATGAGTGCAACTAGCGTCGTTTCACTTGCATGACGATGCCTTTCAATGAACGCAATGGTTCCGGAGGGGCAGGAATTACGTACCCTGGACTGATTTCGTGGACGGGTTCACCACCAGATTCGGTCCATTGGAGTATGAGGACTGTGAGGCCCTCCTGCAGAAGTTGCGACAAAGGGGAACCGTGATGGAATACCAGACCGAATTCGAGAAATTGGCAAATCGGGTGCACTGGGAAGAGAAGACGTTGCTCAACTGTTTTGTCTCGGGACTAAAGGACCACTTGCGTGATGAGGTTCAGACCTATATGACTCGCAGCCTGAATCATGCCATCAGCCTGGCCCGCATACAGGAAGAGCGCTACAACCTGCAGCGGACGCGCAACACGGGGAAGCCAACGACTACCCAGACAGCTGTACGATGAGAGACTCCGACGGCCAATAAGCCCACTATAACCTGACTGTCCTGGGCTGAACTACAGACAAGGAAATAAAATGATCTATGTTTCAATTGCGATGAGAAGTTTGCACCCCGACACAAATGCCGGAAGATACAAGTTTTTATGTTACAAGAGGATGTTAAAGACGAGGTTGTTCCCGGGACAGAGTTGGAGTAGAATTTGGACTTGACCGAGTGCAGTGTTTCCATACAGGCTATAGAGGGATGCAACACTCCCCTTACTATGCTGATTGGAGGAAGGATCAATCAGTAGAAGGCGACGATTCTGGTGGATAGTAGGAGTACCCATAACTTCATTCATCCCGATGTGGCACAACGGGCGGGGCATGCGATTGATAAGGGGGCCGCCTTTCAGGTCATGGTGGTCGATGGAAGCAAACTGCAGTGCGAAGAGGTGATGAAGGGGGTGGAGCTACGAATACAGGGGTACGCAGGGCGCACGGACGTCTACCTTCTACCCATCTGAGGGTCTGACATGGTGCTAGGGGTGCGGTGGCTGCAGCAGTGGAGGCGGATGACCTTTGACTGGGACCAGATGACAATGGAGTTCATGCAACACGGGAAACAACACTGCCCGAGGGGCCTCAAATCTTCGCCTATGAAGGAAATATTCCTTTGTAGCTTGGAGAGTCTAGAGAATCAGGGCAACACGATGACGGTGATTATGGAGGTTACACCGGTGCTTATTGAGGCTCCAATTGTACCAGCTCAGATGCAGACACTAATGGCGCGGTATGCAGATATCTTTCAGGCACCACGTACACTGCCACCACCGCAATTTAGAGATCATCAGATTCAGCTCAAAACAGGTACAAAGCCTACCAATATCCGACCTTATCGTTACCCGTACATCCAGAGGACCGAGATAGAGCGCAGCGTCAGGGAAATGCTGACTGCCAGAATTATTCGCCCCAGTACCAGTTCCTTCTCGTCCCCCATCATTCTGGTTAAGAAGAAGGACGGTACATGACGGTTTTGTGTGGACTACCGTGGTCTGAACAACTCTACTATCAAGGACAAGTTTCTCATTCCCTTGATCGAGGAACTATTAGACGAACTACACAGCGCTCGCCTTTTCACCAAGCTCGATCTCCGATCGGGCTACCATCAGATCAGGATGCGCGAGGAGGACGTACGCAAGACAGTCTTTCGTACTCATGATGGGCACTATGAATTCTTGGTGATGCCCTTCGGGCTCACCAACGACACCCTCTACATTCCAAGCAGTGATGAACGATATCTTCTGGCCGCTCCTCCGCCGTTCAGTGTTGATATTCTTCGATGACATCCTCATTTACAGTTCCAGTTGGGAGAAGCATTTGGTCCATGTCGAGCAGGTTTTCACCCTCCTCCACCAACATCAGCTGTATGCCAAGCTGTCCAAGTGTTCATTCGGGCAGATGAAGGTGGAGTACCTGAGACATTTGGTATCTACTAGTGGGGTCAAGGTAGACCCTAAGAAGATCGAGAGCATGCTATCGTGGCCTCGCCCACACACGGTCCGAGCGTTACGGGGGTTCCTGGGGATTACGGGATATTACAGGCGCTTTGTCAAAGACTGACAAGATCGCTCGACCATTGACTCAGCTATTACAGAAGGACGGTTTCCACTTGCCGCCTGAAGCAGAGGAGGCCTTCCAGGCCCTTAAGGGGGCCATGACGACTACCTCGGTACTCGCTCTTCCTGACTTCACCAATGAGTTCGTCCTGGAAACAGACGCGTCCGGCGTAGGCATTGGCACGGTGTTGATGCAGGAGGGGCGGCCCCGAGCGTTCTACAGCAGGGCATTAACGCCTCGTACTCTGGGGCTCTCCATGTATGAGAAGGAGATGTTGGCGATCATCCATGCGGTGGCTCTGTGACGACCGTACTTATTGGCACGACATTTCAAAATACGCACAGACCATCAAAGCTTGAAGCACTTTTTGGATCAGCGGGTCTCCACCCCGCTTCAGCAAAAGTGGGTGAAGAAGCTGTTGGGGTTTGATTATGAGATCCTTTACCGGTAGGGTAAGGAGAATGTGGTTGCCGACGCTTTATCATGCCTACCGGAGAGCACGACCGCCCACATTTCCGGGCCCCTACTCGACTCGTTAGATGATGTTCACGAGGAGATCATGCGGGTCCCCGCACTACGAGCCATTGTGGAGGCTCTTCGACAGGGGCTGATCACTACGCCAGACTATCAACTACAGAACGACTGACTATATTATCAGGGGCGGGTGGTCATTCCGCCAAACTCGGTCTGGAAGACGGTCATGATGCATGAGTTCCATTCATTGCCATCGGGTGGACACACAAGAATCCTCCTTACCCTTCAACGAGCACTTGCTAATGTTTTCTGGACGGGATTACGACGCGACATTCAGCAGTTCGTGCATCAGTGCGAGATATGCCAACGACAGAAATACGAGACGACCTCCCCAGCTGGCTTACTAACACCTCTGGAGATCCCGCGCCACATTTGGGAGACAGTGTCCATGGACTTCATCGACGGATTGCCCAAATCTCAGGGCAAGACAGTTATTTTGGTTGTGGTGGACAAGCTCTCCAAGTATGGCCATTTCTGGGCTCTGAGCCATCCTTGCACCGGCGAGTCAGTCGCCGATCTCTTTGTTCGAGAGATTGTTCGTCTCCACGACATTCTACGCGCCATCATTTCAGATTGGGATCCGACTTTCATCGACAAATTTTGGCGGGAGCTCTTCCGATTACAAGGTATTAACCTACGCTTTAGCACGACGAATCACCCCCAGACGGATGGCCAGACAGAGGTCCTCAATCGGGGGTGGGGGGGGGGGGTGGAAACATACCCCCGTTGCTTTGTGATGGACGAGCCGCGAGCGTGGAACAATTGACCACACTGTGTCGAATACTTCTACAACACCTCCTACCATTCCGCCAGCAAGATGATCCCGTTCGAGGTCGTATACGGCCGTTCTCCCCCTCTTTGAGCAGCTACAAGCCGGGCAGCACATCATTGCCAGCTGTGGATCTGGCACTCCGCGACCGAGACCGTACTATAGCTATGTTGCGTGAGAATCTCCGCACAACACAGGACCGCATGAAGACCCAAGCAGACAAACATCACAAGGAAAGGGAGTTCGTAGTCGGCGATGAAGTCTTTCTCAAGCTACGCCCCTACCGATAAGTCTCGGTGGCACGCCGAGTGAACCCGAAATTAGCTCCTCGCTATTATGGGCCCTTTCGCATTCTCCGCCGCGTCGGCCCTGTTGCTTACACCTTGGCCCTTCCAGAGGGGTCGCGCATTCATCTGACATTTCATGTGTCCTTATTGAAACGAATGATTGGTGATACCGTACAGGCCGGTCCTTTTCTTTCCGAGGCAACAGTGGCGGGCGAACTCCGCCCACTACCCGAGGACGTCCTAATGCTCAAATGGAAGCAACGAGGTGCTGAGTACCGACTTGAGCTTCTTGTCAAATGGAAACACTTGTCAGAAGCGCACAATACATGGGTTGATCTGCTGGAATTCTGGGAACTCTACCCAGATTATCACCTTAAGGACAAGCTGATTCTTGATAGAAAGGGGAATGTTACGCCCCCGAACTCGACTCATTTCTTTGGGCGTACTTACGCTCGCAGGCGGAAGACGAAGACAAACGACAACAGAGCTGAACCATCTGGTTCAGCCCCCACTCTCTAAAGTTGGCGGGTTGGGGGGCTGAACCACCCCGGTTTAGCCCCGCTTGGGAGGGGCCGACCGGCCCCTCTTGGCCCGGGTATATATATATATATACCCGGGCCCCTTGGTGTGGGGTATGCAAGAGCAATTTCAGGTATTTCTTCTCTCCTTCTCCCTAACCCTAATCTCTCTTAGCTCTCTCTTAACCTCCACTTCTCTAGTTTTTCCCTAACACCCTCATCTGTAGGTGTCCCTCTAGTGAGTTTTATCCATGGGAGCCATGATCATAATACTCCTCAGATCACTACAATTCGCCCGGATGATTCTAATTACCTTTCCTGCTCCCGGTAGGCCTGCAAGTGGTTCGGTTCGGTTTTAGGTAAAATCAAAATCGAACCGAATTGTCTCGGTTTTTACACACCAAAAACTGAAACCGAACCAAAACTGATCGATTCGGTTCAGTTTATTTCGGTTTTTAACATCAGTTTGGTTTTCTGGCAAGATGAAAACATTGTAATAAAAAATATTGGTTTTTTTAGTGTTTTCTTGGATGGTCGGCTACTAGTTGAGTTAAAGTCCGATTAACTATAAAATATATTGTTTCAAAAAAATAAGTTCATCAATATTTAAAAGAAAACTCAGGGAACATATATAATAATATTTAAATTAACTAGTGCAATTAAGATAATAAGTTTAAAGATTCGTTCAAAATGGAAATATTAAGTGCAACATATTTAGTGTTAGTTGTTGTCACCTAGGACAGAGAAGTTGATGTCTTGATCCAAACAAAATTATAATACATTATCTGTGCTAATAGTTTTTATTCTCGAAAAATTAAGTTCGGTTCGGTCCGGTTTTTTCGGTTTATCCAACCAACAAACCGAAGTGATGTCGGTTTTCAGCCTCCTAAATCGAAACCGAACCGAACCGATCGGTTCGGTTCGATTCGGTCGGTTTCAGTTTTTTATGCACACCCCCAGGTCCCGGTCTATCACCTTGGCGGTCAAATGTCGTTGCCTTTTTGGCTTTAAGAACCAAACAAAACCTCATCCGATTAGATACTGTGGGAACCAGAGAATTCCTTAGTCATGTCATGACTTACAAATTCTATTTAGGAGTCCATAGCTCTTAATTATTTATTTCTCGACAATGTTGCAGACATTTGGAGGCGAGCAGAGTCTACATACTCTCGTTGGGGTAATACCGCTCAGATCTTCCAATTGCAATGAAATATCCTTACTTTGACAGGGTGATCGTCCTTCATCTGCGTTTTTTTTTTTTTTACACAGCTGTATCAGGAATACAATCATTTTGATCCCCTCACCTTTGTTAGCCTTGTCAATGAGGCGACGGTTCGTGCCAGAGAAGGCGACAATCGAATCTTTTAGTTTCTTCATGGTTTTCACCGGGTCTTTGATCAGATCGGTGTTCAGATTTTGGGGAGTCTACAATTACCGCCCCATCCTAAGGTCTATAGTATTGTGTACTAGGAATTTGATCGTCGTCAGACCTTGCTTCCCGATCCTGCTCCTGAGAGTTCTCCCTTTACTGCTACCTCTTCTATTCTTCGTGGTCATCCGTCTCGTGATTAAAAAATGAAGAGCTACGATAAATACATCTCCTCTGTGATTATTGTTGAAAGAAACGTCACACTCGGGATACTTACTTCCGTCTCTATGAGTTCCCTCCTCCAAGAGGGGGTGCTCCTCCTTGTGGTCGCCGTGGTTTTGGGAGACCTCCGGGTTGTCATGCTTCTCCTCGTTCTGCTTACCTCTCAGCTGCTACTGTGGACATCCCTTCTAACCATTCAAGCACTGATGGCTCTGCTCTTCCCAACGCATTCACGTCTGATGAAGTGCTTGCCCTCCGTCTCTTGATGCATGATCTTTCTACGGAGTCTTCTGCCTCCTCCTCCTATGATCACACTGGCCTTTTAGATGCTCATTCTGCTACATCCCATATTCCACCTAGTGGATCATTGACTTTGGAGCCGCAAATTACATGAATGGATATGCTTCACTTTTCATATCATATACCCCTCTCTCTGGTCGCGATATGGTGAGCATTGCGAATGACTCTCTTTCCTCTATTGCTGCAAAGAGTTTCATATCATGCTTCTCTCTCACCTTGTCCTCTGTCCTTCATGGTCCCAATTTCACTCGTAATTTACTTTATATTAGTCATCTAACTAATTTCATGCACTTCTTTGTGATCTTTCTTCTTTCCTCCTGTGTTTTTTAGGATCTAACGTCGAATAAGGTGATTGGCTTTGGTAGCATGACTAATAGTCTCAATGTGCTCGGCTTCATCCCGACTCAACCTCCACAGGCTCTTCATTCTATCAGTACTCATCCAATGTATTCCCGAGTCACCCGTCTACTCCTGTTATAAAATTGCTCTTTCCTGGTATGCCTAATGCTGCTTTTTGATTCCTTTGTGTGTGATGTCTGCACGATTAACAAATATCATCGTGCTACGCTTAATCATGTTTGGTTACGTAGTTCAATCTCTTTTGCAATTATTCATACTAATATATGTGGGCCTTTCTCGATACCTTCTATTTCTGGTTGCGTGTGATTTGTTACTTTTATCGATTGTTTTTCTCGTGCTACTTAGTTATATTTGTTGTGACAAAAAAGTGATGCATTTCATATTTTCATAAATTTCATAACATGGTCTCCACTCAATTTCATACCACCATTAAAGATCTTCGTACCGACAATGGCCGTGAATACATGGATTCACAATTTAAGCAATATCTTTCTAATCATGACATCATCCGCTAGACTACTTGAGCTTATTCCCCAACTCAGAATGGTGTTGCTGAGCCGAAAAATCGTGTTATCTGCTAATAGTTGCTCCCTGTCTTTTGTTCGCTATGCATCTTCCCAAATATTATTGGGAAGATGCTGTCCTTACTGTAACATATCTTTTTAATCGTATGCCATCGCGTGTCCCTGGGAACACCACTCCTCTTAGCACTCTCAATTTGCCTCCTTCTTAGCTTTCCCCTAAGGTGTTTTGATGTGTCTGTTTCGCTCACATCCACTACCCTAGTCCTATCAAATTTGATCTTCGCGCACTCAAGTGTGTTTTTATTGGCTACTCTTCACACAGAAGGGTTGCAAATGTTTTCACCTATCTACGAAGAAAGTGTTTGTCACTATGGATGTCACGTTTCATGAATCTGAGACATATTACCCCGCCTCGGGTGACCTTCATTCTATACCCTCTCCTAACTATACCTCTGCCAATACCTCCACCTTATCCTTCACTTCATGGGGAGTCTATATCTGTGGAAGTGAGTCCCTTTACTTCCTCTCTACCTATTCCAACTACTACTCCAATCTTGCAAGTATATACTCGGCGCATAAAGAGGAGTAGCACACAAGATCCGACTATGCAACCAGAACTATCATTGGATCCCGACTCAGGGACTTCTGATCCACCCATTGCCCTTAGGAATGATGTACGCTCTTGGGCACAACATCATCTTTCACACTATGTATCTTACGACACTTTTTCTATTTCCCACAAAATCTGTGTGTTTTCCCTTGTTTCTTTTATTCCTGCATCTTAGCAGCATGCCCTGAAGATCCTTACGTGGAGAGAGGTAATGTTTGAGGACATGTGATGCAGAGCAGAGACGTGGACCTGCAGCAGAGGACGAGTTTTGGGCCCGTTTACTGCTGATTGGCGACTTTCCATATATGCCGTGCTTGGATCGATGATCCGATTCCGCGGATGCTTCCAGATTCGCATTGTGAATCGATTTCATATACTATTTTACTATTTTTGCATTTTATTTCATGTATTTGGGTTCTCGCATCTCCGGCCAATCATAGCCGTCAATGGTGGGATGTCCTAGTCTCTTTATTATAAATAGATGTGTAGGGGGCTGATTAAACGCATTGCAGATTTTGGAGAATTGAATCCCGGAATCCTGCGATCCTCCTACGGTGCCGACTCCGTAGAACCCTATGTGATGACTCCTATGTGGTTATCTCTCTCCCCATGGTAATACCTAACCCTAGCCTTCATTTCCCCCCTCTTAATCCCTCCACCGCCACCCCCATGACCTCCCAACAACAGCCGCCCTTGCTGAAATCCCCCAACAGTAGCCTCCCCTTGCTGAAATCCCCCCAACAACAGCCGCCCCCTTGCTGAAATCCTTCCCCCACAACCGCCGCCCCTTCTCCCTGCTCCAAGCAAGCCAACCACCCCTTTTTTTCCTGTTTCCAGCTAGCCGTGCCCTGTCCTCCCCCTGTTTCCAGCGAGCCGCCAACCAACGAGCCACCCCCTTCCCTATACGTGGAACCACCCCTAACAGCCCTCTCCCTCATCTAAACTGCCCGGATTTGGGCAAGCCAGCCTAAATCTGCCTTTTTCCCTCACCCACCCCTCATCTAATAGCCCAGATTCGCTCCCAAATTATCAGATCCAACCTCCCTCGCCCGGATCCACCCCTATATAGCCAGATCTACTCATTTCCGGCCCGATTCCGCCTTCCGCCACCCACATCGTCACCCACTTCCGGTCCCACATTAGATTGCCACCAAAACGCCTCCGGCTCCGAAATCTCCATTGCCTTGGATAACCCACTACTTGGTGATTCTTTTGTTGTATCGGTCAATTATTTTTCACAATTATTATTATCAGTTAGATCTTATACTTGTTTGGATCTCTTGTATTGTGGTTGTTTGCTTTTAGATTATTTTGTGAATTGCAAGATTTATTCGCCGCGCGTTTTTACTTTGGCTCTCCACGCGGAGGAAAGCCTAATCCGATTGCTTAAATAAATTATTATGCCTCTGCTATTATCATGTGTGTGTGATTAAATTATTTATTGCTTAATTTGAATTATCTCTTAGGCTTTACATTGCATTTAAGGTTAAGACTATTACATCCGCCACCTATAAATTCGTCCCACGTCAGTTGGTATCAGAGGGAGGTTGCAAGCACACTTTTGATAAGCAGTTGTAGAGTCTATAAATTTCTTCATGGCTAGGTTTCACCAATATTCCCATCCTTTATTTGGAGAGCCCGAGTCCACTTACACCCGCTCCTATAGAGCCCCGTCAAGGAGATCCTCACGTCACTACGATGATTATTTTCGATCGTAACACATCACATATAGAGTTCATGTTGATCCACCGACACGATCCCACTATGCTAGATACGATCAGTATGATGATTGTCGTCGTTCACATCCTCACGAGCAAATCGTGTTGATCTTTCAATGCGACTTGATTACCTTAAAGATGATTATTATGAGAGAGATCTCGAGTGCCATTTTCATATTGATGCCCCCTCTTTTGACGGTTCATTGAGTCCCGAGTCTTTCAGTTATTGGCTCGTGGATATGAAGTATTATCTTGATCGTTTTGAGTTATTCGGGGAGCGGCACATCAAGTTTGCGAAACTTAGACTTTTAGATCAGGCGAAAGCGTATTGATCTAGCATTGAGAGGGTTCACGAGCGAGATCATCTTCATCGCATCACTAGTTGGGTGAATATGAAGCGTAAGTTGTGTCAGAGTTATTTGCCTCTATCGTATCAAAGTCTCTTGCTTGAACGATTATTTTCCCTTCAGTAAGGATCCATGTCTGTCGCTGAGTACATGAGTCGTTTTGATGAGTTAGTGGTGAGCAGTGATATTCGAGAGCAACCAACTATGACCACTCCCTGATTTCGGTCTGGACTTCGATCTGACATACATACTGAGTTAGCCTATTACAGCTTGAAGTCTCTTGAACAGACATATCAGCTGCCTACATCATGAACTGTCCTTGAGATCCGCAAGAGCTGGTCGATTGGATTTACACCTTGACCATCGCAGTACGAGCCCCCCCCCATACCGAGGTCACCACGACGCCTACCATTGTCCTGTCAGACACGATAGAAATGATACCTGATATGAATTTCTCTCACCCCAGTGTGGTGCTTAGTCCGGTGAGTGGTCTGCCACTTGTTTTTGACTCGTCTCTTGTGACCCAGACTGAGAGTGAGTCTGAGCGACCTATTAATTCAATAGTGATGTATCTCTCACCTACACCCCTTCTTCTGACATGCCCTTGATTAGTTAGCACTCCTACCATGAACTCATTTACTGATACCGCGCCTATAGACCCATTCTTGAGAGTAGGTCTATGTCACTCTCACCTTGTTATTGCCGCGGGCCACATCACGACCACGACCATAGAGCCTGGTGCTGATCTCGTAGTGACTATTTCACTCATTCATAGGGACACTACCCCTTATAATGGTACTCATTTGAAGGATCATGACCTCTTGACGAGTTCTATGACGAGCCCACAGTTGAACCTCCTGATGAGCCGCTACATCCCGGTGAAGATGAGATTCAGGTGAGCCGCTCGTCTAGGAGCTTTGAGTTACTAGCGTCACTTTCGTTATCATCTCTGGTCTTATCCCAGGGAATGGATCTTGAGTGCATCATTACGTATGTAGGGTCATCCTTGAGTACACTTGGGCATAATCCTGATACTTTGAGGACCTACCTTATGACACATCGAACTCTTGATGAGTTTTGGGACACACCACCTGCTGACCCACCTGATGAGCTCTTTCTTTTGAGGGGCACTCACCATATTCTTGATTCACATCCTATTGTCGGTGTCGTTGGTACCCACTCAGGTAATCGTCGCATTCGCGATGAATTTTTATACATACCTCCGACTAACTCCCCTGATGCGGTACAATCCCCAAATGATATTCGATATCTCATGAGCTCATCTTTGAGTGTTGTTGTCTCACCTGGTCATTTGGACACTCGTCGTACACTAAATGAGTTTTTCTACACTCTACCGAGAGAGCCTCCTGATAGGCCACCGTATCTTAAAAACACCCCGGTCATTATTAGTTTTCCCCATAGAGAGCACGTTGTGTCTGTCGTGTTTCATTTACATCATTGACATGAGTCTGTTGCGCCGTTTCTTCATCACTTGCATGTGTCTGTTAAGTTATATATTAATCATTTGTGTTACATGAGTGGGTCCAACGAAAAATTGATACTGGTGATAAATTCTATAAATCACATATGAATGTTCATTGGTAAGGGCAGATAATTCATGAAGGTGAGCAGGTGATGATGAGAATCCGCGTTGTGAGGCTCCGTGCGAGGCCTGCTAAAATTTTGATCGTTAGGCGAATGGATCTCTATATAATCATGAGACAGATCAAGACAAATATCTATGATCTTGATATTCTTGCAAGTGTGGATATCCACCCGGTACTTAATGTTGAAGATCTGACGCCATACTACGAGGATTGCGAGTATGTCGACCCATGTAGTGGGGGCTCCCAGCCGTCCACACCTCCACTCCCGTTGCCTTACCACCCTCATAGTCCACCTATGTCTGATGACCACCACAGCTCACCTATTTCTGACGCTCACCCACCCGGGGACTCGTCTTCTTTGGTTCCACCTATGACACCATCGATCGCACCGGGATCCACCACTCGTGAGTTGAGCGCTGAGAGCATTACAGAGACTAGATTCCACCTGTACGTTCCTACTACAAACGTTGATGACACCTGGATACTACTAGCAGAGCTTGATCGATTCCCCCCTGAACTTCAACTTTAATACGACCGTCTCAATTCATCAGAGATGGAAGATTTTCAATCCAGAAGAGTTGATTGGCGAGGATACTTTCCCAGTGACGACACTTGGACGACCTTTGGTGGACCTCATTGAGTCTTACCTGATATACATCGAGAGAATTCCGATCAGAAACGTGGACCTGCAGCGGAGGACGAGTTTTGAGCCCGTTCGGGGCTGATTGGCGCCTTACCATATATGGAGTGTCTGGATCAATGATCCGACTCCGCAGATGCGTCCGGATTCGCGTTGCGAATCGATTTCATATATTAATATACTATTTTTGCATTTTATTTGATGTATTTGGGTACCACTACCTCCAGCCAATCATAGCCGTCGATGGTGGGATGCCCTAGTTGGCTCTTTATTAAAAATACATGTGTAGGGGACTGATTAAAGACATTGCAGATTTTGGAGAATTGAATCCCGGAATCCCGCGATTCTCCTACGGTGCCGACTCCGTGGAACCCTAGGTGACGACTCCTAGATGGTTCTCTCTCCCCAAGGTAATACCTAACCCTTGCCTTCATGTCCCCACCTTTTAATCCCTCCACCGCCACCCTCATGACCTCCCAGCAACAGCCGCCATTGCTGAAATCCCCCAACAGCAGCCGTCCCTTGCTGAAATTCCCCAACAGTAGCCGCCCCTTTGCTAAAACCCTTCCCCCACAGCCGCCTCCCCTTCTCCCTGCTCCAAGCCAGCCAGCCTCCCCTTTTTTCCTTGTTTCCAGCCAGTCGCTGCTGTCTCCTCCCCGTTTCCATCCAGCCGCCAGCCAGACAGCCACCCCTTTCCATGTACATGGAACCACCCATAGCAACCCCCTTCCTCATCTAAACCACCTGCATCTGAGTAGGCCAGCCTAGATCTGCCTTTTTCCCTTACTCCCCCCTCATCCAATAGCCCAGATCCGCTCCCAAATTATCGAATTCAACCTCCCTCATCTGAATCCACCTCTACATAGCAGGATCTACTTATTTTCAGCACGATTCCGCCTCCCTCCACCAAATTCCAGCCACCTACTTCTTCACCTGCCTCCGGTCCCTCATTGGATCGCCGCCAAAATGCCTCCGGCCCCGAAATTTTCATTGCCTTGGACAACCCACTACTTGACGAGTCTTTTGTTGTATCACTCGATTATTTTTCAGCATTATTATTATCAGTTGGATCGTATACTTGTTTGAATCTCTTGTATTGTGGTTGTTTGCTTTTAGATCATTTTGTGTATTGCATGATTTATTCGCCGCACGCTTTTTTTGGCCCTTCACACAGAGGAAAGCCTAATCCGCTTGCTTAAATAAATTATTATGCCTTTGCTATAATCATGTGCGTGCGATTAAATTATTTATTGCTTAATTTGAATTATCTGTCGGGCTTTGCATTGCATGTAGGGTTAAGACAACATTACATATGCCACCTATAGATTCATCTTGCGTCAACATGTCTGCTCTTGAGAAGAACTATGCATGGGATTTGGTGCATCTTTCCCATAAAAAGAAGACGGTTGAGTGCAAATGGGTGTTCTCTGTCAAACAGAATTCTCAAGGGATTGTTGAAATATGTTAGGTGAGGCTGATGGCAAGAGCTTATACGCAAACCTTCAAAATCGACTATCAGAAAACATTGGCTCCAGTGTCAAAGATTAATAGTATTAGGGTCTTATTATCTTGTGTTACTTGTAAAGGTTAGGACTTTTGACAACTTGATGTGAAGAATACATTCCTTCTTGGGGATCTGGATGAGGAAGTTTACATGTCTATTCCACCGGGCCTCACCCCTAAAAGTGCAGAAGGAAAACTCTGTTGGTTAAAAAAGGCCCTATATGGGCTGAAATAGTCTCCAAGAGTTTTGTCTGGGAGATTTCACAACGCTATGGTATTATTTGGGTATCACCAGAGTAATGATGATCGTACATTGTTCATCAAACATAGGACCGATAATCTCACTCTACTCATTGTTTATGTTGATGATATTGTCATAACTGTGATAATGTAGAAGAAATCAGGAATCTAAAACAAAAATTAGCTAATGAGTTTGAGGTCAAGGACTTGAGAAAATTCAGGTATTTCTTGGGTATTGAGGTTGTAAGGTCCAAGCAGGGGATCTTCATCTCCTAAAGAAATATACCCTGGACTTTCTTGAGAAGGCGGGGATGAGTGGATGTAGACCAGCTAACACCCCATTTGAAGCAAACCACAGATTGGGGCGTAATGTTGGAATGGTGATCGAAGAAATCTTCGAATTTCAGAGATTAGCGAGGAGGCTGATCTACCTGTATCATTCTCGCCTTGATATTTCTTATGTGGTGAGTTTTATCAGCCAGTTCATGTATGCTCCAAAGACGCATCATGTGGATGTTGCCCCAAATTCATGTCTACATTGATGCTGAATGGGTCGGGTCTGTTGAAGATCGACATTCAACCTCAGGATATTGTTCCTTTGTTGAGGGTAATCTCGTTACTGGGAGAAGCAAGAAACAATAAGTAGTTGCAAGATCTAGCGTAAAAGCTGAGTTTAGAGCTATGGCTCATGGGGTTTGTGAAGGCTTATGACTACGTTCCTTGATGAGTAACTGACGGCGCGCCACGACCGGCGCACGTATATTCCCACAGGAGGCGGTGATCCACTGCTCGGACGGGCGATCGGACCCCGTGGTCGCGTCCGGATGGTCGATCCGAGTCGAATCTATATATAGTTTTTTATATTTTGTGATGTATTTTCCCCGATCGGTCCTAACAAGTGTGCGCCGTCCGATTCAGGTTTTATTTGATTTCAGTTTGCTGTGCAGTTATCATTTAGGGGTATAAATGAGACAAGCTGCGGATGGATTGGCATTGTGGGTTTCATTTCAAGACTTGGAACTGCCGGTCACCTCACATGAGCGATTCCTGTGCTTCCCTGCTTGGTGCGACGCCATGCCAACCATTCCCCCCCTCTTCCTCCGCCAGACAGCCCCTGGTAAACCCCTCTGCCTTCATCTCCTTATCTTCCTTCCCCACCTCCGCCCCCGTACAGGTACCCGTCACTGTACTTAGCCACGACAGCCTCCTCCTTCGTTCTTCTCTATCCAAGTCAACCACTCACGAAACCTTCCTCCTTCGATCAGCCCTGCTCCGCTGCTACATCGTCAACGTTTCCCGGCAGGTTCCCTTCTTCCCCACTCTGCACCGCTGCAACATCTTCGACATCGACCCACATCGCTACAACAACCCCCTACCCCGGCCAAATTCCTCCCCACTGGTCTTCCCCTGCCCGTAAATTCCTTCCTCCCCCTTCCTCACCCCGTCTCCTGCTACACCACCTCCGTTCCTCCTATTCCCGTCACCTAGCCACCTACTTAATTATCAATTACTGTTAGCAGTTTAATCATACTGTTCACTCTTTCATTCTCTAGTAAACTACCTTCACCAAGGCCATTCCCTGTCCAGTCCACCCTCCCGTCATGGACCCCCTCCAGATCTGCCACCAGACATCGCTTTGACCTTGGATGCTCATCTACAACCACCGCCGCCTACATATGCAAATTGTGGTAAACAGTTCTTGTCCTGCTATTGTTGTTTGTCTTGGTAAAGGCTTGTACTGTGTGCGTTGTTTTATTTATTGTGCTAGTAGTTCGTTTGCCATTACAATTGCGGGGCAACTTCTGTGAACGCTTGAAATATTTGCGCCTCAGTCAAAATTAGAATCAATATTTGTGTCTCCATAAATTAATTATTTGCAACCGCAAGAGCCTCTGTCAATTCGTTATAATAATTAATTTTATGCTGCAATTTTACCGGACCTCTCTTGCATTTGCACGACACTTCATTTTACGTCATTGCATATAGGTGTGCATTTAGCGAGTCCATCCCGTGTCTGCCTTACCACTGTATCAGTAACCTAGGTCTTACTAAAGCCGAACCCATCCGGTTGTATTGTGACAATAATGTTGTTATCATTATCGCCCACAACCCTATCCAACATGACCGCACTAAACACATTGAAGTAGATCGACACTTTATCAAAAAGAACATTGAGAAGAGAATTGTGTGTACTACTTTTGTTCCCTTTGTCTGACAATTTACCGACATTCTCACAAAAGGGTTGAGTGAGTATATTTGGAAGGATTGTTGACAAGTTGAACACGATTAACATCTCTCGTTCAACTTGAGGGTGAGTGTTATAATATGTAATACTTTATATATTGTTTTTTTGAATATTCCACATTGTATTATCCGCCTCGATATGTTCCGGGGATAAAGGCTCTTAATGGAATGAATGGAGTTAATTTTTCATCGCCCAACAAAGAACAATATAAGTTATCAAATTGTAGCAAATGTGGCTGTGGGATTCAATGTCAATTCATAGATTAGTTACTTTAATTTCATCACAATACTTTTTTTTATTTTCTTAAAATTTCCCTATACCCTTGAACAGTTGACTTTTATGTAGGATTTTCCTTCATATTGTAATACGATTTTCCATTGTTTTTTGCAGCTGGATTAGGTATTAGAGTTGCAATAAAACCAGAATATCGGATAAATTCACCTGTAAGTTCTTTTGATAGTTTGCCAACAGTTTATTTTCAGAAATATTCCTATAGTTGGGGAATACATTGGAAAAAATATCATCTTTGTTTTTGACTTCGAGTACAATTTTATCAAAGCTCCATTGGAAAAAATATCATCTTTGATTTTCCTTCATATTGTCAATGAAAGTTACCTTTCTAGAGTCAGGTGATTGGACTTCCCTTCAATTTCTTACTCGTCTGTGTATGTATTTTTTAGAATATGGGTGTAGAGAAATGGTCCCGAACCTTATTGTAGAAAGGAGAAATGAAATGGAAGATGCAAGTTTTATTCATCCACATAGGGGCAATATATAGGATTACAATAAGACACCCAACACCGATAGGCGGTGTGGGACTAAACTCACTAATAGTAAAATACTAACTCTAACACTCTCCCTCAAACTGAAGGGGAACCCTACAACTTGAACACAACATAAAATGGAAGGTAAAAGAAGGTTGGCAATGTGAGACAAAACAACAGCCACCGAGGCCCAACCGCGTGTCACCGGGGATACTTCAACCGGGCAAGAGCCACACGACGTTGGTCCACAAAACCGACCATGACCACGCTGGATACACTCGGAGCGGAAACTAGGTCAACCACGAAAGACCAAACCAACCCTACCAAATCCAGAGAACACAACGAGGAGACACAAACAACATACGAGATCGACCTGGGGGTCATGTGTGATTGAGGCAGGAGTCGGGAAAGAGGCATCCGAGTCGCCGTTATCACAAACACTCCCCCTTACTTGGAATACGTGCAAGAAGACATAGGATGTACCTAGGGGCCATGTGTGACTAAGGCAGGAGTCGGGAAAGAGGCATCCGAGTCGCCGTTATCACAAACACTCCCCCTCACGTGGAATACATGCATGAGGGCATAGACTACGCCTGGAGGCCGTGACACACACTCCCCCTCACGTAGATCACGTGCAAGAAGGCGAAAATCGTAAAGATGCAACAAAAAACAACTTAAAAGACAAGAAAAAAAACTACAGAGAGGAAAAAAAAGCAGCTAAGCCGGAGAGGCAGCCGTCGGGAGAAACATCCATCGGCACGAAGGAGCAGCAGGGCAGCAGCGGAGGAGAAGCACGGCTCGCAGAGCAGCCGGAGACGAAGAAGTAGTGCGACAGAGGGCATCCATGTCGGAGAAGAAGTAGCTGTAGCAGCAGCAGGCCGGAGAAGAAGAAAGCCGGAGAAGATGACGATGGAGGCAGAGGATGACGCAGGCGGAAGCAGCAACGATGAAGACGCCGGGATAAGCTGGAAGCAGAGGCGTCGGCGTCGGCGATGCAGAGGGGAGCCGACGGGATCGCCGATGTCGCAGACGGAAGCCGGAGGAGCCGTCGATGTCGGCGAGCGGAAGCAGCAGCGAGCCGAGAAGCCCCGACGGGATCTGTTGAAGAAAGCTTCGTTGAAGTCGGAGGAGAGGTACCTGCGCAGCGACAAACATAGACGAAGCCAGGGACAGTGGAAGAGCAGCGGTTGTCGAGGAGGAGCGGAGGGAACGCTCCTCCGTCGGGAAAAAAAGGCCACTCCCGTCGAGGAGTCAGGAGGCCATTCCGTCGACGGGAGCAGGCGGGATTCGGCTCGACGGGAGCCCTAGCAGCTGCGCTGGAGCGGAAGCACGGGCCGGGTGCGGGATTTTGGTCGGGACGGGAGCGGGGGTGGGGAAACAGTAGCTGATTGGGAAAAAATTTTAGGTCTCAGATCTTTGGCTCTGATACCATGTAGAAAGGAGAAATGAAATGGAAGGTGCAAGTTTTATTCATCCACATATGAGCAATATATAGGATTACAATAAGACACCCAACACCGATAGGCGGTGTGAGACTAAACTCACTAATAGTAAAATACTAACTCTAACACTTGTGAACACTTTTCCATATATTAAAAACAAGTCTGAGAACATATATATAGGAGGGGAGAGAGGAGAAGAGTCTTATACAAGAGATGTGAGACTAAAAAAAGAGAATAAAATGGGCCAAATTAATGGGCCTTTACAATATATCCTATTTCTCTAACACTCCCCCGCAAGCTGGAGCATACAAATCGTAGGCACCAAGCTTGGATAAGAACTGATGGTACAAATGTCGGGGCAATGCCTTGGTGAGGATGTCAGCAACTTGCTTAGAAGCGGGAACATGCTCTAGCTCTATCTTCTTTAACTGAACCTTTTCACAGATTAAGTGACAATCAACTTCAATGTGTTTGGTCCTTTCATGAAAAACTGGGTTCTTCGCAATATGGATGACGGCCTAACTATCGCAAAGTAGAACAGTTGGCGAGGATAAGGTGACTCTTAGATCACCAAGAAGAGCCTCCAGCCAGGTGAGTTCAGAAACAACGACGGCCATTGCACGATACTCAGCTTCAGCAGAGGAGCGGGCAACAACAGATTGTTTCTTGCTGTGCCAAGTAATGAGATTCCCTCCAAAGTTGGTACAAAAACCCGTAGTAGAGCGTCGATCATCCAGGGAGCCCGCATAGTCCGCATCAGAATATGCAACAAGAGATAGAGAAGAAGATGGTTTATATACCAACCCTTGTCCTGGTGCATTCTTCAGGTATCTGAGGATCCGTTCCACAGCTTGTAAATGAGAACCTCAAGGAGCATGCATATACCGACTGACAACTCCGACAGCAAATGAGATGTCAGGTCTTGTAACGGTCAGATATATCAGTTTTCCTACAAGGCGTCGATAATACTCAGGATTTGAAAGCAGATCATCAGAGTCAGACCCATGGGCACATAGCTTGTGATTGACATCCATCGGTGTGTCCACAGGTTTACACCCGGAGTAGCCAGCATCACGGAGAAGGTCAAGGCAGTACTTCCGTTGGGATAGGACAAGTCCATCAGGACGTCTTGCGATTTCAAGGCCAAGGAAGTATCGAAGGTTGTCCAGATCTTTTCTTTGGAAAACGGAGCTAAGATGTTGCTTGACCTCTAGTATTCCTGTTGAGTCATCGCCTGTGATTATGATGTCATCAACATAAACCAAAAGGAGAATCGTGCCGGTAGTTCTATGTCGAGTGAACAGAGAGAAGTCTGCCGAACTCCGAGTAAAACCAACTGCCTGAACAGCTTTACTGAACTTATCGAACCATGCCCGTGGGGATTGTTTGAGACCATAGATAGACTTCTTAAGATGACAAACTCTGGACTCCCCCGTGGTCTCAAACCCGGGAGGTTGTTGCATATAGACGGTTTCGTGGAGGTCGTCATTGAGAAACGCATTCTTGATATCGAGTTGGTGCAAGGGCCACCGACGATGCACAGCGACAAAGAGAAGAACACGAACCGTGTTGAGCTTGGCGACCGGAGAGAAGGTCTCCGCATAGTCGAGACCGTGTTGTTGAGTAAAGACACGGGCCACCAGTCTAGCCTTAAGACGGTCAACCGTCCCATCGGAAGCATGCTTGATGACAAAGACCCATTTGCAACTAACGGTAGTCTGCCCAGGTGGTAGAGGGACCAGATCCCAAGTCTGATTCGCCCAAAGGGCGCGCATTTTTGCATCCATGGCAGCACGCCAACCTGGATGTTGCAAAGCCTCCTGCACAGAAGTAGGAATAGAAATAGAGGATAATGAAGTAGCAAAGGTGTGAAGGGTCGGGGACAGGCGATGTAACGAGACATAATTTGCCATGGGATGAGCTGTAGAGACAGGCACTGGATCAGCAGGTCGCGAAATCACTTCGGTAGAGGGAGGCCGTGGCAGGGCATGTGAGTTCGGAGGGCGACGAGAGTACACCTGGATGATAGGAGGCGTAGGACGGATTGGCGGGGGGGGGGGGGGGGGGGGTAGGTGTTGGAAGTAGAGGGGGGGGGGGGAAGGAGACGTAACGGGTACGACGAGCCGAATGAGAGGAGGAAGACACGGATCTGTAGAGATGGTATGAAAGGGTTGATCTTCCCAAAAGGTGACAACAGCAGAGATGTTAAGTTTACCGTCGGTAGGAGAATAACAAACATATCCTTTTTTAGTGCAGGAGTAGCCAACAAACATCACCTTGGTGGCTCGAGGAGCGAGCTTGTCAGTGGGAGGAGCCAAGTTATGAACATAGCATGTGCATCCAAAGACTCGGGGCGTGAGAAAGAACAGAGTCTTGGAAGGAAAGAGAAGAGTGACAGGAGCCACGAAGTTCAAGGTAGAGGAGGGCAGACGGTTGATGAGATGACAGGCAGTAGAGACGGCGAAGTTCCAATAGAGAGGTGGAACGTGCATCTGAAACATGAGAGAGCGGGCGACCTCGAGAAGGTGCCGATTCTTCCGCTCAGCGACGCCGTTCTGTTGAGGAGTATAGACACACGAGGTCTGATGAACAATACCAAACTCGGTGCAGATATTAGAGAAGGTGCGGCCCGTATACTCGCGCGCATTATCAGTACGAAGAAGTTTGATGCAGGTAGAAAACTGAGTACGGATCTCGACCAGAAAGGCACAGAAAGTGGAGGGAAGTTCAGTACGATCTCGAAGTAAGTATAGCCAGGTAACGCGGGAGTAGTCATCGATAAATGTGACAAAATACCGATAGCTGAAAACACTCGGGAGCTTATATGACCCCCAAATATCAGAATGGATTAAGGAGAAGGGGGCTTCAGACCGAGTACTAGTGGAGTTAAAAGAGACACGATATTGTTTGTCATAAACGCAAGACTCACACCGAAACTCAGAAAGGGACACATCAGGAAGAGCTTTCTGGAGAATTGGAAGATGAGCATGTCCAAGACGACGATGCCAGTCAACAGAAGAGATGGTGGAGAGAGCGGTGGGAGAAGAGGAATCAAAAATGTAGAGCCCATTGGACAGCCGCCCTGTACCGAGGATGGTCCGCGTCTTTCGATCCTGCACAATACAAGAGGTTGAAGAGAAGGTTAGGTCGCAATTAAAGTCGTGAATAAGACGACTAATATAGAGAAGATTAAAAGAAAAGCCAGGAACATGAAAAACAGATCGAAGGGTAATAGAGGGAGTAAGAGAGATGTCAGCGGATCCAGAGACGGCAGTGGTAGCCCCATTGGCAACAATGATGAACTTAGGATGCATGGAGGCCAGGTAGTGTGGAGGCTGTAGTGGGGTAATGTGGTGCGTCGCACCGGAGTCCAAAATCCATGAGGAACTGGCTACAAGGCAGCAACTTCCACTCTCAGAGATAGACACCACAGAGCCCAGTGGTGGGGTGAGCAGGGCGGAAGAGGCACACATCCTTAGAGGGGGCGCCAAAGACCAAGCCGCAGAGGCCGCAACAAGGCCGCAGAGGCCGCAGCAAGGCCGCAGAGGCCGCAACAAGGACCAGGGAGAAGCCGAGCCCGCAGCGAGAACCAGGCCGCAGGAGAAGTTGAGGCTGCAGCAAGAACCAGGCCGCAAGGAACTGGTGTAGGCGGCAGCGAGTAGAGAGGAGCAGCCGCAAGTGCAGGAAGGGAGCCCGCCGATGGAAGAGAGGCAGCAGACGGAGCAGTAGCAGGCCGCAGCGGCGTGAAGTGAAGTAGAAGGCAAGCCGCAAGATGGGAGGGAGAGGCCGACGGAAAAGAACAATCCGCAAAAGAGGAGAACCCGCGCGAGTAGACCAGAGACCGCCTGGTCAAGATGTGAAAACACCAGCGGCAGGAAGAGGCCGCGACCCAAGGCGAAGCGGACAGATAGAAGAAGTCCGCAGCGGGCAGAGACAGGCCGCGCGGACAGAGAAGATAAGAGCCGGAGGAGACCGCGACCATGATGCGGGTGAGAGAGGAACAACCCACACGGTCAGGCGGATCACAGCAGCGAACGGAGGAGAAGGAACCCGCGAGGAGAGAGACTCAAGCGGATATAGAAGAGACCGCAGCGACCAAGATCAACCCGCAGAAGAGGCAGGCCGCAGAGAGCAGGAATAAGCCGCAACGAGCTGGAGCTGGAGGGGCAGTCCGCAGCGAACCGAATCAGGCCGCAGCAAGCCGGAGCAGGCCGCGAGAGAGGGATTACGCTGCAAGCTAGAGCAAGCAGCGAGAGCAAGCCGCAGCGTGAGAGAACAGGCCGCGAGAGAGAGCGGTCTGGAGGAGAGAGAGGGAAGGTGGACCCGACGAGAGATAAAGAGGGGGAAGGCTATAAAATGCCGGAGGGGAGGGGTGGAACCACGGAGAAGAAGAGGGAGCTGAAGAAGAGGAGCGGAGCGGACAGAAAGGCAGGCCGCAGGAGGCCGAGCGGGTAGCGGCCAGAAGACAGACCGCGCGGGTTAAGAAATGGTAAGCCGCTCAAGCAGAATCGTTGGCTCTGATACCATGTAGAGAAATGGTCCCGAACCTTATTTACACTTTTCCATATATTAAAAACAAGTATGAGAACATATATATAGGAGAGGAGAGAGGAGAAGAGTCCTATACAAGAGATGTGGGACTAAAGCAAGAGAGGATAAAATGGGCCAAATTAATGGGCCTTTACAGTATATCCTATTTCTCTAACAATGGGTATAATAAATTTGAAGAATCGATGTTATTTATTATGCTATGCAATGGAGCATAAATTGCCCAAATTTCATTTTCTCCATTATTTTTTAAGCTTGGGATACTCTATGCCACTGCTAATCACATAAAGTATCTTATTTTGGGTTGGTTTTTAACACTCCTTTTAATTTTGCTTTTATAAAATATTGCAACTCATTAAAGTTGATTTTTAGGCTCTTATAGCCCCTATTCAGGTCTGTTTTCAAACTAGTCACGCAAAAAAGGTCTGCTGGGTCCAGACTGGGCCCGCACTTTATTCTTGCTGGGCCCAAGCCCCCCTTTGAAAGGTGGGCCTTGCAGGGCCCAAAAACTGGGCTTTGCCCATGCCCTAACCGGGCCCAGACCAGGCTCGGGCCGGGGCCTACCCGGTTGTCATTAGGTGCACGTTAAAGGTGAAAGTTGAAATGAAGCTTGAAAGTTATTTATATGGAACTTGAAAGCTGAAATGAACGTTGAAGACTTAAAGGTGAAATTAATTATGTAGCTTGAATGACGAAATAAAGATTGAAATTAACGTCAACCACTTAACCTTGCATGAGTTGCATCTATAATATCAATTAATTGTGAGGCTTGAAAGTGGAAATGACATTAAAGATGAAAATTGAAATGAACATTTATATTTTGAAAGCTGCTGCATGCCAAAATTTAAATTAACATTTATATTTTGAAAGCTAGTTTGGCAACAGATTTGCTGGGCGCTGGCGCCCAACATTTATAGTTCGGGCAGCGCCCCAGCCATAATTGGTGGGTGGCTGCCTAGCTTTACTGCTGGGCAGGTCTCAATGGGCACCAGGCATTGCCTGGTGCGCAGGCAGACCTGAGCTTGGCTCAATCTGGGCATCAGGCCGGGTGACGCATGATGACCCTATGTGAAAATAACGGCACCTACACACTAATGCAAACCTACGTAGATGTGTGAAATGAATGCGATCAAGCTCAACATAAATGAGACATGCATGTTTTAAAAATATTAGCTGGTGTTCAACTTGCAAATATAATTATGAAAATTAGGCAAATCTACACAATGTGAATCTAAAATTTCAAGCACACGAATTATGTCAAACACTTTCTCCACACGGAGGGTGATCAACCACAATCTCAATAAGTTTTGTAGAATTCAAAGAAATTGAACAACACTTACAATCTCAATGCCTGTACAAATACACATGTTCATCCATAGTTTAATACAAAGAAATATAACACAAACGATTATACTCACAAAGCACGATGAATCCGGCATCGTCGTCGGCGGCAGACGTGATTCCACGAGATGAATTCGGCGATTGTATAGGAAGAAGATGTTTTGTTGTTGGAGGAGGGCTGCAAGATACTTGAAGGCTAGGTTGTGCGGCTAGGTAGAAGGGCAAGGTTTGTTGCAGGAATGGGAGTTTGCGGATGGGCATGGGTTTGCGACAAGATGCAGGAATGGAGGGGAGTTTGAAAAAGCTGTCGGAGTGCCGATTATGGTGTAGCAACAGGGAAAGAGGAGAATGAACAATGGCGTAGAGCTGGGAGGTGAGGGGCTGGTGATTTCAGGTAGGGATGGGGTGGTCATTAGACTCTGGTGCAGGGAAGATGATTGCGTGGAATGACCGAGTTTCTTAGGGCTGAATCTGGACGTTCTCGAGCAGCAAGGAGGAAAGGGAATGTAGCCATTAATGGCGATAGGGTAGCGTCCTGGAAGTTCCATCCCTTCCGTCGTTGAGGAAGGGGATGAACAGGAGGAGTGAGAATATGGCTGACAAGATCGAGAGGGAAAGGGACGGGAAGTCGGGATCTGCGACTTATACAGAGATGGGGCGAGGTCACACAGCTGTTTTGTCGAGGAAGGAGATGTACAGTAGTTTGACAGTTTTCTCCATCAGAAGAAGAGGGGATTGTGGATTAACTGGTGGAATTCATGGGAACAGTGAAAGGAAGAAATGAAAAAAATGAAAACTAGGGCGTCGCACCCCGGGGTCTCATGGCGTCGCACCACAAATGATTGCCGGTCTGGATTCTCTCACAATACAAGCAATGAGTGAAAATGAGAACACCCACCTCTATTTATAACATGAGGGGGCGGTTGGGCACCTAACATGGACGACTTTGATTGTCCGTTACGCCCAGTGTACTAAAACACTAAATACATACAAAAAAATTAAATAAAATACATATGAAATGAAAAGCAATTCTCTGGACGTGCTCGCGGTTTCGGATCGCCGATCCGATCATTGCATCTCTGCTAAATATGCAAAAACGAGTCCCACAGAGAAACACGATCATGCGATTGATCCCCATCACCGGTCCCTTGCAAATATTGGGGGGGGGGGGGGGGGTCTGGTGAGGCCCCTATGCCTGGCATGGGCCTAACCGGGCTCAGACCCAAGCCGATCAATCGGGCCCATGTTTTATTTGCACCCTTACTTCAAACGGTAAATGGGAGTTACTGTTGCAATTTTATTAAGATAAACTAAAAAATCATCCAACAAGCAATACCTCGGTGTTTATTGTTTGCAGATGATATCGCTTTGGTCGATGAGACGCGTGAGGGTGTAAACGCAAAACATGAATCTTGGCGAGGCACTTTAAAAAAGAGGGTTTTAGGTTGAGCAAGACAAAGACAAAGTATATAGAGCTTAAATTTAGCAGTGCAAGAAGGTCAGATGACTTCGTTATTAAGTTGGATGATCAAGATATTTCCTGTAGTGAGTGTTTTAAATATCTTGAATCTATAGTTCAAAAAAATGGAGATATTGATAAAGGTGTGTCACATAGAATCCAAGCGGGTTGGTTGAAGTGGAGAGGCGCGTCAGGGATCTTATGTGATCGTAAAATACCATTAAAACTTAAGGGCAAGTTTTACTGTACTGCAATTAGACCAACAATGCTCTATGGTTCTGAGTGTTGGGCAGTGAATTGTGTACACGAGCAAAAAATGGGAATTGCAGAGATGAGAATGCTTAGGTGGATGTGTGGACACATGAGACTGGATAAAATTCGGAATGAATGTATCAAGGATAAAACATGAGTAGCGCCAATTGCAGAGAAGATGCGAGAAGCTCGACTAAGATGGTTTGGACATGTACAAAGGAGACCATTAGATGCACCTGTTACGCGTTGTGAGAGTTTAGTTACTAGGCTTGTTAAATGAAGGAGGGGTTGACCAATAATGACTTGGAATGAAACTATAAGGAAATTAAGAAAGACATTATGTACTTAGGCATTAGTGAGTTTATGACAAAAGATAGGGCACAATGACGACAGAGGATCCATATAGCCGACCCCAGTATTGGGATAAAGGCTTGAGTGTTGTTGTTGTAAACTAAAAAGCCATCCAATTAAATGGCTATTTATTACCACAGATCAAAATTTCTATAATAATAGTTAGAATCAAATTTGGTGCAACTCCTTTCTTTAAAACAAAAATTAGAGTGCTCAAAATGAAAATGGTATGAACGACCTTATTGATGCTCCAACAAAAAAAGACCATATTATGCAAAGTTTAGGAAATTTTTTGTAATTATTCCTAAATGAAATTACTCGTTAATTCATATTTTAGTGATGCATCTCCATTCTCAGTTTTATAAAGTGCTAAACAACTTTTGTTCCTTGTTTGTATTTTTTACATCTTCTTAACAACTTCTTCCTTACATAAAAAAGTCAGTTTAGTATACTGATTAACATATCCTGTTTTAGCAGTTTTTATCTTACATTTTATTTGTGCAAGTGAATGTTTTTTCCTGAGAATTAGCTGCTTTCCAGCCTGAATTGGCACCACAAATGGCTGAGGTCCCTCGCTGCACTTTCAAGTTTGACTTCGATTTTGAGAGAAAAATACTTGCTGAAGCCGAAAACGGCAGCCAGAATTGGAGTAAAGTCGCATCGGAAAACCAACCATCAAAAGCTGCACCGTCAACTTCTACCGTATGAAACACTTTTGAAGCTTATGAAATTGTTCCTTGCATACTTTTGTGCTTCCTGCAAATGCAGCTATAGGACTTTTAGACATCTTACAAAATTTTCATCATTGTTTCTACATAATTTGAAAACATCGAATCAACTTTCTATGTTCTTGGGTATGATGTGGTGACGGTTGGGAGTTTTGACTGAGGGTTTGTAGCTATTTTTATTATGGCTCCGTTTGACGTGGTTTTTTCTCCGGTGTGTTTAGACAAAAAACGCCACCGCCATAGAATATATGTTCACATGACAATGGCTATGACCGCCATTAAACAAAAACTAGGTTTGAACATCAAAGTGGATGAGGTTTCTTAGGTGAGGTTGAGCGTTCATGACGATGTTTCATAACCACTGCGTTTGTGACGGCCACCACCGGGCCAAATGGAGCCTATATCTTAATCAATATAATAAATATGAAATTTTGAACCTGATTAGGTCTTAAATATTTTAAATACTATGCATTTTGTTTAGGGGTATTTCCAGAGAAATATGATTCCATATGATTTTTGTATATGATTAAAAATTATTTTTATTCCAGATGTAAAATTATGGATTTGAATGTTTAGATTTGTTGTGGACCTTAGATAGAGTGGGAAAGATGAACAATGGAGGTACTGTGGAGCCTTACCTCAACTGTCAGAGACAGACTGATTGAGAGGAGAGAGTTACCAAATCTCTTAGGGCTTACAAAAATGTTGTTTAGATGCCTTCATTCCAACCAAAGATTTGCTTAAATATAACTCCCACAAAAGGACCGGTTCAAAACTGTCCAACAAAATGACTGTTTGCAGAAGTAACTAAATATATAATAAAACCCCTAAATACATAATAAAAGTATATACGCCATAACGCTAAAGGCCCTAAATGCATAACAAACTAGTTAATGACCCATAACATGATTCTAGGTGTGGAATTGTGGAATGATATTGGGTTTGTTCAGTTTTGATTTTATGTGAAAGTTTGGGTGATTCAATTTGCCAATTAGCACAATCAAAATTGATTGATCGGTTCTAATCTCATTGACAAGACCAAGTGAATGTATCTTAAGAACTGAACTTCCATCCCAAAACCTCAAGATAGTAGGAGGGGCCATTGGCTTATAAAGTCTAGGGACTGAAGTCTAGCAAGCCATGCGGGGCAAATGCGAGAGCTGGGGAATCCCTTCGGGAATATACTCCGAACACTCGTGGGGTCCGCATTACAGTCGGGGCTCGAGTCACCTTGGTCTCCAACAGTATCCAATCTAACTTCTAAGTCGTGGGATTAAAAATGCTGGCCAAGAGTGAATCTCTTCTTATACTTGCATAAATGTGCTTATTCTTATACAATTGTATTTTCTCCTTCAAAAGTATTTAGACTTGTACATGTTACTTCAACATTGGTAAAGCATGATATTCAACGGAAGGGACCTTCTTAAGCAGTAGCTGATCCCGTATGATTATATGCTACTTCAACATTGGTAAAGCATGATATTCAACGAAAGGGATCATCTTAAGCAGTAGCTGATCCTGTATGATTATATGCTATTATTGGATACTGTACGTATATTCATTTTTTTCTTTTCAAAATGTAGTCCCCTACCACCTGCATCCTACATACAAATACTCCCTCATTCCACTATCACTAGGGCAGCTTATTTGGCTTGAAGAGTAAAGACTATTTGGCGAAGCTGATGCTAATGAACTGTTGTGAGAGTAGAGCGTCAGAAAAGAATTTATGAGAAAGCTGCATGCTGTGATGCAGAAAAGCTATTTGAAAGCTATTTATTTTTATATATGACAGATTACAGAGTGTTTGTTTCACAAATAAAATTGAACATGTTTGTAAAAAATGGTCTCAACTCAATAATTTCCCTTATAAACCAAATTTGAAGTACCAAAACATCAAATTGAACCAAACATGTAAACTATTTTTCCATAAAATGTTGCATTATATAATGGTCTATGAGAAGTGTAAATAACCATTTGTGGAAGAAGGAAAGGAGATGGAATTTGTTCCGATGTAAATGCAAGCAGCTGATAGGAACAGCGAACTCAAAAGCCCAGAATAATCTCATCAGCAAAATTCAAGGGCAAAACAGCTCATAAGCGCGAATAACATGCCATGCCAAATTTGTTTAAACATGCATCTTGGAAATCCGAGAGATTTTGAAGGTTGTCAAACATAATAAACATTTAAGTCAACATACATGTAGGTGAGATTTGGGAGAAGCTGATTAGGAACAGTTTCATATATGTAGTTGTTTAGATTCCTAAGACCCTAACAAGAAAAGCTCAGCGTATGTAAGAATATAAAAGTCCAGAAAATGGAGAACTGAACATTTGAAAGTTGGCTCACAGATTTCTTCAAGGATGGGAGCTTGGAGAGGAGGTATCCAAGGGTACCATTAAGCCTTAATCCTGCAAGTTCTAAACCTCTAGTAGGCTCTTTTTGGTTGAACTGTTGCTGATGGAAAGATGCTGATAGGAAAAATGTTGTTTCTGGAAAATGGAGTTTTATTAAATACCGTAAGTGAATTGGAGTTTGTAAAACGAAGTTTTGGAAAAGTTGTTTGGAAACAAGACGAAGTTTTGAGTGATTTTTTTAATTAAATAATTACCATCCACAAAATATATGAAAAAACATTTTTTATCATAACACGACCTAATACAAAGTGTCATGAAAAAGACATTTTTTTCAACCAGCTACCCTCACAATCTTGTTTTATGTCAAGATCGACGTCGCGGTCGGAGGAGAAATCATCGCTCGGGAGAGGAGAAGATATCGTCGCACGGGTTAGGGTATCAGGGGAAGAAACGTGGAAAAGTTGCGGCTAGACGAGGGTATTCTGCGCGGCTGGGAGGTAATAGAAAACGGTGAAACTAAATAACCGGCTTTTTTGAAATAAGCTGAACCAAACACCGCTTCTCTTCAAAACTCCGCTTTTTTCCCAACCGCACCGCAGGCTATCAACCCAATCAAACGCTACCTAAGCCGGAGCAGGAGATCCCTTTCAATGATTCTTCGTAAGGATCGCCGCCGGTTGATGGGGATTGTTCAGCGAGGTATAAAGCAGCTTAAGAACTAGCACATTCTTTCTTCCCTTTCTCGAGAATGGAACTAGTGCATTATTTCTTCCCTTTCTCGTTGGATGGGCTGTGAAATGTGTGAGAGCGGATTGCTCGGGGATGAAATGAGCAAAAGAAAACTCCTGCAGAACGCGCGTCTCAGCCGCTGACGTGGGTCGTGCCCAGCTTTTCAAGAGGCCTAAAACCCCTTTTTAGGATAAGCTCTATTCCCACAACTGAGCAAACAAATGGTTCTAAAATGATTTTTGCTGTTCGAATGAAACTTTTTCATTAGCAAAAGTGCCCCAAACAGAGCCTAAGTATCCCTTTAAAGCCAAATTGGCTTCTAGCATTGATCGTGCTATGTTCCAATACAAGTAGCATATTACCTAGCCCATTCTTGCTCAGATTGAACTTGAATTGAGCCGAGCCTAGATCGGATTGAAATGTATATGTATGTTTACATGAATACATATCACATATATATTTATGTATACATTTAGATTTTAATCATTTTTATGTATGAATATTTTTACTAAAGAGTGGATATATGCATGTTAGAGTAACAGCTTACCTAAGGAGATGGAGAATTGATTCATGTTGAAATATTATGGGTTCATGCCTAAATTTTGATCTTAATTAGTGATTTTACTAGAGCAAATAGATTAATCACAATTGAAAAAGAACATGATCATGTTATTTGCTGAATTTTCATGTTTCCTTTTTTTACCAGATGCACAATTTCAATCCTTTCTTAGTTATGCACATGATATTCCAGTAGGTATGTACTGAGTTATTGGCCGAATGATCTTTTTTGCTACATCTTGTTTTTAGAATTCAACGGGAGATCCGGTGATGGACAAATATATTTCGGAGGGACTCCCAAGTGAAGCTGCATCTCTAGCAGTTCTAAATTATGGGGACAATCCCTTGAAGGTATTTGTTCAATTTTTTTGTTTCCCATTTGCCTAATGTTTATATTGCTTGTGTGCATGAATTAGTTTCAATGATGTTGAAGAGAATAGGTGGTTTTGATTTTATATTTGAAGATCACCATCAAATTTTAGGAAGAGAATAGGGAACCAAATAATATGTAATTGTGTGTCTTCCACATTATTCAATAATACAATTTGGAGCTCTTTAATCCCTATTTTTTGTGCTAATAATGGTTATAATAAAGAACAGAAAATAAATGACACCTAGAAGAATTATTATTTAAAAGTGTTAGGTATCTAGGTAAGTATGATAGGTTTAAGTTTCTTTGGATTTATTGCATTGAAAGAATATAATCTTGACTACTTAAGGTTAAATAGAAAAATTGTCTCCATAGTACCTATCTATCATTCTATCCACACACACACACACACGCACATGCACCCACCCACCCACCCACACACGCACATGCACGCGCACAAGTGGCAGTGCACGGGGGGCTCCGATTACCTATCGGGGGCTCTTGCGGGTAGATGAACAAAACATAAGAGTATTAGTAATTTTTATTTTAAATCAATGACCAAGATTGTTCTTTTCCTCGAAGATGATCATCGGTTTTGATTTAAAATGGACGGCAATGATTATACAATCAAGTCAATGGCCTCCGCTCAGAATTTGCTAAATTATGGGTTGCACCCATCTTACTTAAAAAATACAAATGTAAGAGTACATTTCATAACATCTATGCACAAGAAGATCCCTCAAAAAATTTACTCCAATGGGGTATGTCGAGAGAAAAGAAAATGACATTCATAATAAGAGGAAATCCTAATCACCTCTATATATGGAGGCGGATCAGGTTAAAAGGTAAAAAAATACAATATAATGATAAGTTCAAAGGTAATAATAAGCGCATCTCAACACCCCCCTCAAGTTGGGTGTGTGATGTCGAACATTCCTAACTTGCCAACAAGTTCTTTAAATAAACCACTGCATAATCCCTTCGTGAGTAGGTCTGCCAATTGTTGCTCAGAGGGCACAAACGGAGTAACAACAATGTCTTTATCTATATTTTCTTTAATAAAGTGTCTGTAGATTTCAATATGTTTTGTACGGTCATGTTGCACAGTATTGTGAGCAATACTGATCGCAACCTTGTTGTCGCAGTATAACCTGATAGGCTCGCTACTTTTAAACCCATGATCGGTCAAAATGGATCGTATCCATAGCCCTTCACAGATTCCGTGAGCCATAGCCCTGAACTCCACATGCTGTTTTACTCCTCCATGTTACTAAATTTCCACCCACCATAGTGCAATACCCAGACGTGGACCGTCGATCTTCAATCGATCCAGCCCAGTCAGCATCTGTGTACACCTCAATAGTCTGCTCTTTATTTGATGAAAACAGAATGCCTTTCTGAGGAGAGGGCTTGATATATCTGAGGACACGATAAGCAACATCTAAATGACGAGTCCTCGGGGAATGCATATATTGACTGAGCACTCCTACAACATATAAGATATCTGGGTGAGTATGCGACATGTAGATCAGTTTTCCAACCAACTTCTGAAAACTGGGAATGCCCTCAATCATGTCTCCATCATCTTTTCCAAGTCTGTGGTTGACTTCGATTGGAGTGTCATCCGGTCTGCATTCACTCATTCTTGAAGCTTCAAGGAGGTCAAGAGTATACTTTCTCTGTGATATGAATATCCCGTGTTTGGACCTTACAACTTTAATACCCAAGAAGAACTTGAGGTTCCCCAGGTATTTTACTTCAAATTTTTTTGCCAGTCTCACTTTCAATGTCTGAATCTTGTTCTGATCATCACCTGTTATAATGATATCATCTACATAAACTATCAGAGCAGTTAATTTTCCTTCATTGTTTTTGATGAAAAGAGTATGATCCCCATTACTCTGGGAGAATGCAAAACATGTCATTGCCTTGTGAAATCTTCCAAATCAAGTTTTAGGTGATTGTTTCGGATCATACAAGGCCTTCTTCAGCTTGCACACTTTGCCTTCAGATCCTCTGGGAGAGAGACCAGGAGGAAGAGCCATGTATACCTCTTCTTCCAGATCACCATGAAGGAACACATTTTTTATATCAAGTTGGTTGAGACTCCACCCCTTGCAGGCCGCACACGATAGGAGATTCCTTATAGAGTTCATCTTAACAACTAGTGCAAAGGTTTCCTAGTAATCAATACCTGCCGTCTGAGTGTACCCTCTAGCAACCAACCTAGCCTTGTACCTTTCCACAACCCCCTGAGTGTTCTTTTTGACAGAGAACACCCGCTTGCATCCCACAACAGTCTTCCCTTTAGATAGATGTACTAGGTCCCATGTGTGATTCTTTTCCAGGGCATGCATTTCTTCAAGCATAGTCGCCTTCCACCTATCATCATAGAGAGCATCCTCCCACGAAGTAGGGATTGAAGTAGCAGCCAAGGAATAGACAAAAGCTTTATGGGAAGTCGTTAGGGACGAATATGAGGCGAAGTGAGATAACAGGTGTTGAGTAGAAGTACCTTTCCTTGGAGTAAAGGGACCTGATGACAGATCAAATTTCTGCTCTGGGACTTCGATAGGGGTCTGTGTGTTCGTTCCCTTGGGACGACGAGAGTAAACCTGCAGGGGCTTGACAATAGGAGCAGCAGGAGTTGACACATGAGTAGTAGGAGACGGAGTCGAGTGATAGTGATATAACAGAGGAATGGGTAAAGGAGTTAAGGAACTCACTTCCAACATATAAGAGGTCCTCCCCTGAAGTGAGGGCCTGTAGTTGCTCTCGGATTCACGGAATGTGACATCCATGGTAACAAAGACTTTCTTAATGACCGGGTCAAAACATTTATAACTCTTTTGAGTAGGGCATAGCCGATAAAAACACATTTGTGAGCTCGAGGATCAAGTTTAGTCCTTTGGTGAATATGGACAAAACAAACCCAGCCGAATATACGAGGTTGGAGAGTAGTAGGAGGCACCCCAATAGTGTGAATGAGAGTGTTATAACCCAGGACACAAGAGGGCATACGATTAATAAGATATACGGCAGTGAGAACTGCATCCCCCCAATAGTACTTTGGAAGGTGCATATGGAGAAAAAGACACCAGACAACTTCCAAAAGATGACGATTCTTGCGTTCGGCCACCCCATTTTGAGCAGGAGAGTGAACACAAGACGTTTGATGGAATAATCCCATATTGAACAAGGTAGAGGTCAAATTGAGAGTCCATGTACTCGTGGCCATTGTCGGTGCAAAGAATTTTGATAGGGGTATCAAATTGTGTAGAAATCATTTCGTGAAAACGCTGAAATAAAGGAAAAACCTCATCTTTAGCCTTCATTAAGTAAATTCATGTAGTACGAGAGAAACAGTCAATGAAAGTGACAAACTAACGACACCCAGAAATAGAAGAAACAGGGCAAGGCCCCCAAACATCACTATGAATAACATGAAAAGGAGCATAACTAGGGGATGAAACATGATTAAAAGAAGCACGATAATGTTTGCCAAGTTCACAGACGCTACAATGAAAATTATCAACTAATACAACAGACAAAGTAGGAAATAAACGTTTCATAGAAAGAATAGAGGGATGTCCAAGGAGGCAATGTCTGGACTGCAAAGTGACCGCCTGATCAGCATGAAAGGCCTGTGGCGAAGGTGCAGAGGTGGAAGAATCAAACACGTAGAGCCCATCCACCAGACTACCAGAACCAATTACTGTCCCCGTCTTCAGGTCCTGAAATACACAAGAAGAGGGAAAGAACGTCACAGAACAGTTTATAGAGTTTGTTAGATGACTAATTGAGAGTAGATTGCAGTAAACTTTGGTACATGAAGGACAAAAGAAAGGGTAAGAGAGGAGCAGGAGATTGTTCTTTTTCCAGCAATTGGAGATAAGGAACCATTCGCAATGCTCACTTTGTCTCGACCAGACAAAGGAAGGTAAGATATCAAACCTGTAGCGGAGCCGGTCATATGATCCGTTGCTCCAGAATCGATAATCCAGTGAGTATAGGGACGAGAGGACGCATTATGAGCACCTGAGGGTCCTTGATGAGCATAGGAAGACGAGGACACTGAAGGCTCTAGAGGATGCTGCTGCATCAAACGCCAGAAGACAGAAATCTCTTCGGCAGACAAAGTAAGAGGAGGAGACTGGGTAGTAGGAGAAAACATCTCCTCAGAAGCATCAGCCAAGTGAGCAGAGCGGGGCAGAGTAGAGCGACCTGGAGAACGGCTATAACTACGACCGCCACGTGGTGTGGAACCTCCACGTGGTGTAGGAAAGCCATGAAGACGAAAACAGGCGTCCCGAGCATGACGGGACTTGTCGCAGTAATCACAGAGTAAGTGATCCTTGTCGGTGGACTTGGGTCTGGAATCATGAGGGGCTCTACTGCC
This sequence comes from Platanthera guangdongensis, assembly GCA_039583875.1. NCBI lineage: Eukaryota > Viridiplantae > Streptophyta > Magnoliopsida > Asparagales > Orchidaceae > Platanthera > Platanthera guangdongensis. Next base: position 188,230,157 of record CM077148.1, read on the forward strand.
AAATTGAACAGCCAGGGCAGAACCTTCGGGAGTAGTATCAAGGGTCCATGTCTGTCGCCGATCAAATTCCTCTTGAACAAGACTGAAAACCTCTTGAAGGGATGACAGAGGTGAGCGCTCAAGAATCTGCACACTGATCGGATCAAAGTCACGGTGAAGGCCATTAAGGAACTCAAAAACTCTATTCCTATCTTCTCGAGCTCGAACGAGGAGCTCATCTTCAGGAGACACAAGAGTGAGGGATTCAAAGTGATCATACTCTTGATAAAGTTGAGTGAACTCCAAGTAGTAGACCGACGGAGGGCGATCATCTTGACGAAGAGGAAGATCTTCCGTCGCAGCTGAAAAATTTGTGCAGCATTGCCCCGGCAGGAGTAAGTAGCCTCATCACTTTTCCAAATATCCGTTGCAGTCTCCAAAAACAGATAATTCCGAGCAATCGAGTCAACCATAGAGTTTGTCTACCAAGACATCACTAGAGAGTTCTCAGAATCCCACTGTAGCCAGTCCGAAGAATCTTTGACCGGTGTCGGAATAGTCCCCAGAACATACCCAAACAAACGTCTGCTCTTCAAGGCAAGAGTAATAACTCGAGACCACGGAAGAAATTGGAACCATCCAAGCGAATAGTGGTGATTTGAGGAGTATTGTGGTCATGACTGGACCGAGCCGTACCACCGGACGGAAAGGTAGTGGAAGTCTGGAGGAAGTCCCAGCACCGAAAGAGAGAGTAGAAGATCCATCATTCTCGGACATGATGCGAGAACAAGCACAAGAAGCCCCACAAATACCTAGATAGAAACTAGGGTTGACTCATAGAAGGGGCAAAACCAAGATCTCGAAGAAGGCTCCAAGAAGGACTGACACCGGGAATACCATCAGGTTAGGGCCATATTTCCGGTGTCGAAAGAAAATCAAACAACAACGGTAGGTAAAGAAGAAGAAGAAGCGGCGCCGATGCGGAATGCAGTGACGGAAACTGGGGTGAAAGGAGAGGTGGGATGTGGAGGAGGCCATGGGAGCCCTAATCATCTAAGACTCTGATACCCTGTTGAGAGAAAAGAAAATGACATTCATAATAGGAGGAAACCCTAATCTCCTCTATATATGGAGGCGGGATCAGGAAAAAAGTAAAAAAAGTACAATATAATGATAAGTTCAAAGATAATAATAAGCACATCTCAACAGAGTATTTTTGTGCATGGATGTTATGAAGTGTAAACTTATCGGGGAGGTTTTTGTAAATTTTAAAAGGGTGCAACTTGCAATTATGCTAATTTTTAGGGAAAGTTTTGGTAATTATTCTTATATATATACACTATGTATTAAATGACTTCCTGTATTTGGTGGTGACACTAGTTTATCACGGTTATACAAATTGATTTTATCGTTATTATTCTGATTTTGAAACAAAATAAAAAAAATAACCAAAAAAATTTTAAATTTTAATTTCTAATGGGAGGGGAGAGGGGACTGGGTCTTTGTTTGTTTGGGTGTTTTTTTCTCCATTGCAACTTTGAAAAAAAAATACAAACACTATTTTTTCAGTTTGGATAACATCTATTTGGAATCATGGATCTCCCAAAACATGTTGTAGGTGTTGTCTAAAGGTGACATCGGCCCCGACTAGTGTGTCGCACAGTCATGCTACGCTATTACAATATTAAAAGTTGTGTGATCGAGGAGTAGAGAGAATAAACACAAAGACATATTACATTTACTGAAATGTGTACAAAATATAATCGAGAGACAGACTCCGACCAACTCTCGGAGGTTGGGCCCTCCAAAGAGTCTTCTTTCAAATGAAAGTCAAAAAGAACTAATGATCCAAGATAATCCAAACTCTTACCCATCTTCCTTATATAGATGAGGGAGGGCACACTTAATAAGAGTATACGACAACACATCTAATATAATTAATAATAATTAATATAGTATAATATAATTAATATTAAATACTAGTAATTAATTAATATTAACCAATTAATACTAATTAATTACCAAATCACGGCGGTCTCCATATGCGATCTCCCGTGGTCCCTACAAGGAGTAGTCGCTCCGGCAAATGCGTGAGGGTAACATAATCTTCGGTGATCCCGATGAGTAGCCGCTCTTGCGAATGCGTGAGGGTAACATATACGCTAAAAATTTATCGTATCCAAATACTTTACCCGTCTGTTATGTAAAAAAGGTTAAACATTCTTTTGATGCACCACCATTAAATTCATAACATCCCAGCCCTAATTTGATTTATGTATTGTAGGTGCCAAACAAATCTACGACATAAATATCCGAACATCTGATGGTTGACATAAGATTAAGGCTCCGTTTGGGATTATTTTCGTCGGCACCGCATATTGGCCTTATGTGAGTGCGGTCGTGACCGCTTGAAAAATAAGTCAAACGGAGCCTCGTCGGCATATTGTTATATGAAGAACTTCTTTTTAACTCTAATCAAATAGTGCTATGTAAGCCCTAGTTTAGGGTTTTCCCATATTTGAAGTATTTTCTCTCTTTTTTCAGGTTAGGGAGTTTGTTAGAGGCTATAACCTTCTCAGAGAGATGGGATTTGCATCCAAAAATGTTGCTGAAGTTCTGGCAATGTATGATAATGACACTGACAGGGCTATTGCACATTTCCTCAACAGCTCATCTTAGGATATATTTTATACAGGGACCTCCCCTGAGAGTTTGCATAATTACACTTTGCACCCCTCTATCTTTTGAAATTACATTTACCTGTCATCTAAGTTTCTCTAATTTACAAAAATGACCCTTCTGTTAGAAATATGAATGGAAAATGATAAAATCAGCCAAATTATTTTATGATATTTAATTTTACCCTCTGTAATACTCTACATTGAATGGTGTAACCTTTCACTTTAAAAATATAGATGGAAGGTGATCAAATATGTCAAATTATTTTATCATTACAACAGGTAAAATTAAATATCGTAAAATAAATTGTCTGATTTTATCATTTTTCATGAAGGAGAATTGTTGTAAACTGGAGAAACTTAGAGGGGATGTAAATGTAAATTTGAAAGATAGAGGGGGTGCAACGTGTAATTATGGAAATTCCCAGGGAAGGTCCTGGTAATTATATATAGGTCTGTTTATGGGGACTTTCTTTGTAAGTTTGCCAAATTATAGGCTGTACCCCTCTATCGTTTGAAATTACAAAATTTTTTTTTTGAGTTTACATTTCTTAATATTCATGTACAGAAATACCCCTGAAGAGGCATGCTAACTCAGAGAAGTTTATGTAATTTCAAAAGATGCAAGGGTTTTATATTAACAGTATATATTTGTTCTGTTTGTGTTGACCTAGTGTTGTAGCTTATTTGGCTATGTTTTCATCAATTTGTTGATATTTTTTCAGAAAATTACATGAGTCTTCTGTATTTGTAGAGTTAACTTTCAAGCATTTTAAAACGTTTCATCTTTCATGCAAAAAATACATTTCTTTTTATAATTTTGATGAAGTTGAAGTTTTTGTGCAAATTAGGCCTACCGGGCCCAGGCCAGGCCCGGACCCTCCCGGGCCCAGGCTTTTTTCTTCCAGGCCCATGCTGGGCCTTGCTTATAGGGCCCGGGCCTAGGCCGGGCCCATATATAAGGGGGCCTTGAGCCCACAAAATCGGGCCCAAGCAGGCCCAAAAAATAATTTAGCAGCTAGCAGGGTTTGGGCTGGGCGGCAGCCGAAACCCAAGCATTAATTATGTTGGGCTCCCATTGGGGCGCAGGTCTGGGCCTGGCTCGGTCCGGGCACCAGGCTGGGCTCTAGCCAAATAAGGGGGGCCTGGTGAGCCCCCTTAGGTCGGGCCCGGGCTTGGCCCGGGTCTAACCAGACCCGGGCCTCCTTGGGCTCGGGCCCGGCAGGCCCGGGCCGGGCAACTGGGCACGGATTTTTTTTTGGGGAATAGGACTTCAAATAAATAAATAAATATATATATATATATTTATCAATGGGATTTAGTAATGAATTTTTTTTTTCTTTCTACTGTTTAAATAATAGTTCTTTAATAGTTCTTAATAGTTTGGCTCTTGGTGAAAAACAACTTATTTGTTCTTTTGAGCCTAGAAATATTTCATACCGTGTTAAGGAGATTTTTTTGTTTGGTGAGTTTGTATAGAAATGTATGTCAGCAACATGTAATATATGTTTGGCATGATAGTGGTTATCAATAGGACCAAGAAAAAAAAACTAGTTTTGAACATAAAAGTGGATAAAATTCTCTAGGTGAGGTCTGTTGTTTATAAATGATGGTTCATAACTATCACCTTCATGACCACTGTAGTGCCCAACCGAGTCTTAATGATGAGTAAGAGAGCACTAAATGTTTATTAAAGAGTGTAAATTTAAGAAAATATTTGGTAAAAAATAATGTAATTTAAATTAAAAAAATGTTGAATAAGAAAAAGTTATAAATTTCTGGTAATGTTAATAGCACCACTTTATTGGCTAATTGCACTTAAAAAGATCAAAATAATACATTGAAATGACTGCTAATAGCGGTTTCAGAGGTGCTATTAACATTGCTCTAATTTTATTCATAGTTTTATGTTTATGGTAAATTTGTGCAAGTGCAAGACTAAACTTAATATCAATAAAATGCTCTAAATAACTTTATTATGAACAAAAGGAATCAATCACGTTCGGCATAATCAGATTTGCAGGGTGATCGCTAGAAAATTAGATCGATGTTGAACTGAGCTTAGGCTGCATTTGGCATGGTGGTGACAGTCGTAAATGCATGAGTTAAAACGTCATTCGTTAAGGATGACCTAACAAACATCATCCATTTGAACATAAAAATGGATGAAGTTCCTCAGGTAAGCGTTAATGAATGACAATTTAATCTCCCATGTCCATGACCCCACCATCGTTCATGACCCCACCATCGTGCCAAATGGAGCCTTATTGATTCGGGGGACCAGCCAAGGGTCAGGTTGGGATTCATTCTGATTGTGGCTGCTAGGGAGATGCTGCATAATTATATTTTGTGGCATCTTATTTTTGAAAGATATGAAGCAAATGAAATGTCTGTATTAATGATTTTTATAGCTGATCTAATAGAGTTATTAAAAAGTAATTGTTTCTGGAAAAAGAACTTTTTTATAAAATTGTTTGTATAAAATGTAGTATGCCGTGCTGTTTGATAAGTTATTTTGAAAAAAATTATTTGACAAAAATCGAGTTTTCTTAAGTGAATTTTTTCTAATTGAATTAATCTTGTTGTTCAATATTGCATGACATAAATAATAGAAGTTCAAGAATTTCCGGATATTAAAGTTACCAAAATTTTAAAACTTTTGGCGAACGGATCTATCGGCTGCATGCATGTAGTTTGGTGTATCCCCTATGTTGAAACCGGAATCCGGCCTCTTGTGGAGTTCGACCCTTGGGGAAGGGGTGGTCTCGCGCCTACTTCGCACCTGCAAGAAAAACAACGAGAGAGGCAAGGAAAGACAGACCCAAGGGCTCGGCTGGGAGGTCCCACCACAAACCCGGAAGATCTCTGAGCGCTTCCCCTCCTTAGCCAAGAGCCGAGCTAAGGTACTCTCAGAGAACACTTGAGAATGAGAGTAAGGAGGCACTGAAAGCGTGTCCTCTGAGGTACCCCTTGGGTCTTATTTATAGATTTTCAGAATCCGAACTGCCAATAACCAAAAGAACTGACCTGGAAATACCAAAAAGCCCCTGGTTGGGTCTGCCAACAGCCAACCTCCGCTGTTCTGAATAGCTATGCGCAGTCCTACCTGGTCTGCCAACAGCGAGGCTCCGCTGCCCTGAGTAGCTATTCGCACCCATGGGGAGTCAGCTCGCCTCCGATTCCATCCGTGGGAGGCGGGCGCGACCCGGCTCTGGGGCTCGCCTACCATCACTGGGCGAGTGCGAGCCGATATGGGCGAGCTGCCGGCCTTTTGCCGGGCGGACCGGTGGAAAGGTCGCATGCGGGGGGTCAGCCGGCGGGTCGCCATTCTAGGGTCCAGCTCGCTCGCCGCGGGTTGCCAGCCCGCCCGGCTCGCGGCTGCGGGTCGCCAGCTCGGGTCCGGCCTGCTTGCTGCGGGTCGCCAGTCGCGGGTCCGACTCGCTTGCGGCGGGTCGCCAGCTCGCTCGCCTGAGATGGGCAGGAGCGGGCCAGCCTTTTAGTCGTTCAGCCCGTCCTGCCGCTTGGGTGCGAGTCGCGGGGCAGGCCTGTTCGACCTCCCTGGTGGGACCCGCTCGCCGGACACAGGGTTGTACACAATCCCCGCTCTTTTTGAGCTTGAACCAAGCTCGGAAAGAACCATCCAACCCGTGTGTTCGGCGGGCCCCTGTGCTGAGCTGGCAGGGAATCTTCTGGTGGGGGCCCACTGTTCTGCTATAAATACATACTGCTGACCCCTGTAGGGGGCTCCCCACATCCCTTTGTTTTCTCTGAGCAGTCTCTTGTTCCTCGATGCCGGTTAGCGAAGAAGTGCGAGCTCGCCTGGCGGCAGCAGTCCTGCAGACTCAGGAGGAGGCCCTCGAGGCCGCCCCATGGCTAGCTCGCGGATCCTCCGGCCCCCTCTTCAGGCCGGCGAAGGGGAAGATCGTTAAGCGTTCTCTGGCGGGTGACTGCCCGGCCTCCAGCTCGGCGGCGGGTGCTGAGGTCGTCCCCGGGGTGCGTGGTCTTCCGCCGATTATCGCTATTCGTCTGACTCCCTGTTTTGCAGGTAATTCCCTGTGAGGAGGTGGAGAACCGGGGAGAGGGTCGTCCCCCGCCTCCATCGCCTGAGAAGATCGCGAGTTCCCCAGGTCCGGATCGCCCACCTCCGGAAACTCCCCGTCCGGCGGTCTCCCATGGGCTGGGGAAATCTCTTGAGATCCTCGAGGGAGGGGACTTTCAGGATCGGCCGGGCTCTTCCCGCCCATCTGTCGGTGCGGGCGATGTGCCCACCCCTGGTGAGCTGGTTTTTATCGTTGACTTTGCCTCTTGCTCGCTCATTCTGACCCCTCCCTGCTCGCAGGCTTCCGCAGGGCCTCGCCTGAGACCGAGATGAGCGAAGGGTACTCGCCTCCGCCTGACGTGGACAGTGTATCTGACTATCTGGGCGACCCGAACGATGCGGCGGGAATGAAGAGGCAGGTGACGCGGCTATTCCAGAAACACACAATGCTGCTGCAGGAGGCCATAAGGAGGATCGAAGGCGACAAGGCCGAGACCGATGCCCGGCTCGCGGCCTTGGAGGGCCCTCGGCATGAAGCGGAAGACGACGACGTCACCTCGCCGGGCGTTCATATAACGCGAGCCGAGGGGCATCTTAAGAGCGCCGTGGAGCAGGTCGGCCGGGCTCAGCGGGAGCTGGTGGCGGTTCGCGATTACCACGATCCCCGCGTGCCGCCTCGGGCGGGAACGAAGAGGCGACACAGGTGGAAGTGGGTCGAGTACTGACCCAGTTGTTTGCCCCTCGCTCGCGTGATACCGCGGGGTTACCGTCATCTCGCATTTATCTTGTATTTGTATTTGTAATTGCTTGCGACTCTTTCAGCCCGCCTATGGGCCTAAATATTTTGTTGCTGAGATGTATTGAAATTATTGCGCTGCTTTTCTTTGGTTTTCTGTGCGCGGGTTAGGGGGAAAGGTCCATTCTTCTCTTCGCGCTGATCGGGGCGGGGGCGAGCCGAGGAGCTCGCTAGACGGGGAATCTCCCGTCTCGCGCGGCACGCCGTGCGGGTGCGGGTTGGGGTTGGTTCGCCCGCGCCGGTCTCCCGCGGTTGCAGCCGGGCGAGAACCGTGCCGGCTCGACCTTTGAGGTGTGCTCGCGCGCGGGAAGTCGAACCGTCGGATTAATTTTTGCTATCCGCACCCCATCTTTTGGCGGGAAGTTTCCCGCCCCTTCTCTTTTCCTATAAATAGGTCCTGCCGGCCCTTATTTCTCCACCGAATCCAAACGTTTTCTCGCTTCCCCTTTGCTCCTTGAAGACCCTGTCCATCATTTTCTGGTAGGTGGCCCCGGCGTTCTTCAGCCCAAATGGCATCATCTTGTAGCAGTAGCAGCCGTCCCCTGTGATGAATGAGACATCCTTTATGTCCGGGGGGTGCATCCTGATCTGATGGTAACCTGAAAATGCATCTAAAAAACTCATTACAGAAAAACCGACGGCTGAGTCAACCAGCGCGTCGATCCGAGGCAAGGGGTAACAATCCTTAGGACAAGCTTTATTAAGAAGGGAAAAATCGATACACAGGCGCCAGCGGCCGTCTCCCTTTTTGACCATCACAACGTTCGAGACCCAGCCGGGGTATTGGATTTCGGACACGAAGCCCGCTTTGAGAAGTTTTGCCACCTCCTCCCTGATGGGCTCCGCTAGCTTGTCCGCCGTGGATCTCTTCTTCTGCTGGACGGGGCGTGTTCCCGGGTCCAGGTTGAGGCGGTGGCAAGCCACATCCGCGTCAACCCCCGGCATCTCCGCGGCGCTCCAGGCAAAGATGTCCACGTTCTTCTGGATGCACTCCAGCATCCTGCCCTGGTCCTCCGGGGTCAGCCCCCCGCTGACGCGGATCTTCTCCACCCTACCTCCGCGGGTGAGCACCTCTAGCTCCACCACCTCCTCTGCGGCCTCCAGTCTGGACTGCTCCCCCCATCCCTCGGCATCCCCTTCCTCCTGAACGGGGACCTCTACCTCCATTCCCCCTGCCACGGCCCTTACTTCGACCACTTCCTCCAAACCTCCTCCCGCCTTTTCTGCGCAGCCCTTCACCTCCAGCTCCACCTCTCCGGCTCCCTGCTCGCTTGCCTCCATCCTCCGCCCCATCTCCTCGGCCCCTTCCTGCCAAGAGATGGTGTTCACCGCGGTGACGTAGCATTCCCGTGCCACCTTAGGGTCTCCCCTAACCCTGACCTGCGCCCCCTCAGCGTTGAACTTCAAGCACTGATGGAAAGATGAGGGGACGCAGCGGAAGGCGCTGATCAGGGGCCTCCCGAAGATTGCGCTGTAGCTGCTGGGGGCGTCCACAATGACGAACTTGCAGTTTCGGGACTGCCCCCCCAGGGTGACATGGAGGCCGACTCCTCCCTCTACCTCCTTCCTTTCTCCCGAGAACCCGAACAGGGGCCCGTCCGAGGCTAGCACCCTCTTAGCTTCTACCTGCATCACGTCAAACGCCTTCTTGAAGACGACGTTCACGGAACTCCCATTGTCCACTAGGATCCGAGTGACCGTGAAGTTCTCGATGGCGGCCTTGATGACCAGCGCATCACAGAACGGATCCTCGTGGTCCGGCATATCACTTCTGGAGAAGGTGATCCTCTCCTCTGGCGGCGGGGTTTGGGACGTGGAGGCGACGCTCCGCCGATACATGGTGTGGAGACTTGCCTTGCGGGAAGCCTCGATCCCCACTCCCCCGTGGATCACTCCGATCGTTCCTCGGGTCCCCACATCCACCCGGTCTTCACAGCGATCCTCCTCCGTCCGAGGCAGGACCTCCTCGATCCTCACTTCCTGCCGCACCTCCTCCCGCTGCTGCTGCCGCCCCCTGTTCCCTCTCATCTCCAAGAATTCCGGGCACGTGGCCGTTGCGTGCCCCTCTTCCTGATGGAAGTCGCAGTAGGGCAGCTCCACCCTGAACTCCCTTCTCCTCCTCCTTATGACCCCTCTCCTTGCTCCCAGAGCTATGGCCATGGCCTCCTCCTGATCGGGGAGCCGCGGCCTCTGACCCTGCCTCCAGCCTGGGGGGTGGAACTGGTCCTGCCTCCCCTGATAATGACCTCTCCCGTAATATCCCCTCTGTGGCCCCTGCCCCTGCCACTCTGGTCTCCAGCCCAGCCTACGGTCGGGCTCCTGGCGCCCCCATCCCGGCTGCTGTCCTTGGAGCTGCCTCTGCTCCCTCTGCTCCCTCGGCCTGGGCTCCTCCCTCCTCTCTTCCTGTCTTCTTCCTCCCTTCGACTCCTTCTCCTCCTCAGTCGCCCACCTGGCCAACTTCCTCGCAAATTCTGGGTTCGACGCCTCCCCGTCGACCTCTCTCGCCGCCCTCTCCATCAGCTCCTCGTAGGAGAGAGGGGGAATCCTCTTCAGCTCCATGCGGAAGAAACCCTGCTGCAGGCCCAGGGTGAAGGCCATCATCAGACTGTGGCCCGGCATCTCCTGGACCTGGGTGACCTCCTCCTGGAACCGATCGACGTAGCTTCCCAACGTCTCGTTCACCCCTGCTTTATGTGGAACAGGGACTCGGACTCCTTCTTCCTCTTTTTTGCGGTGGTGAACCTCAACATGAACCCTCGGCGGAGGTCCTCGAAGCAATAGATGGAACTGGCCGGCAGCTGGTGGAACCATTCCCTCGCCTTATCCCGGAGGGTGATGGCGAAGAGACGGCACTTGAATCCGTCCGACATCTGACGGATGGAGACCACGTCCTCGAACCACTGGACGTGCTGAACCGGGTCTCCCTTCCCGGTGTAGTAAGTCATCTCGGGCTCTCTGAACCCGTCTGGTACTGGAGCTGAGGAGACCAGCTCGCTGAAGGGGCTGCCTCCCCCCACCTGGCGGGCCGGCGAGTCACGCGGACCCAGCTCGCCGAATCGGCCTCGGCCTGCCGAGCCGGGGAAGAGCTCGCGCCCCGAGAGCTCGCTCCCCCGACCTTCCTCGGCCACTTCCTTCCCGGCTCGCCTGCCCGGAGCGTCCTCGCCCAAAGAGGGGGCGGCCGCGATCTGGGCTGCCGGAGTCGAACACTCGGCCCGCACGCCGAGTGCGATCTTGACGAGATCCAGCACCTCGTTCCTGAAGTCTTCAAACATCCCCACTGTCGCGAGAGCTGGGTTGGGCGGCGAGTTCTGCCTGTCAGATCCTTGACCTCCCGTCATTGAGCTCGCCGAAGCTTTTCTGCACTGACCACTCTCCACGCTCACCGCACCAAGATGTTGAAACCGGAATCCGGCCTCTTGTGGAGTTCGACCCTTGGGGAAGGGGTGGTCTCGCGCCTACTTCGCACCTGCAAGAAAAACAACGAGAGAGGCAAGGAAAGACAGACCCAAGGGCTCGGCTGGGAGGTCCCACCACAAACCCGGAAGATCTCTGAGCGCTTCCCCTCCTTAGGCCAAGAGCCGAGCTAAGGTACTCTCAGAGAACACTTGAGAATGAGAGTAAGGAGGCACTGAAAGCGTGTCCTCTGAGGTACCCCTTGGGTCTTATTTATAGATTTTCAGAATCCGAACTGCCAATAACCAAAAGAACTGACCTGGAAATACCAAAAAGCCCCTGGTTGGGTCTGCCAACAGCCAACCTCCGCTGTTCTGAATAGCTATGCGCAGTCCTACCTGGTCTGCCAACAGCGAGGCTCCGCTGCCCTGAGTAGCTATTCGCACCCATGGGGAGTCAGCTCGCCTCCGATTCCATCCGTGGGAGGCGGGCGCGACCCGGCTCTGGGGCTCGCCTACCATCACTGGGCGAGTGCGAGCCGATATGGGCGAGCTGCCGGCCTTTTGCCGGGCGGACCGGTGGAAAGGTCGCATGCGGGGGGTCAGCCGGCGGGTCGCCATTCTAGGGTCCAGCTCGCTCGCCGCGGGTTGCCAGCCCGCCCGGCTCGCGGCTGCGGGTCGCCAGCTCGGGTCCGGCCTGCTTGCTGCGGGTCGCCAGTCGCGGGTCCGACTCGCTTGCGGCGGGTCGCCAGCTCGCTCGCCTGAGATGGGCAGGAGCGGGCCAGCCTTTTAGTCGTTCAGCCCGTCCTGCCGCTTGGGTGCGAGTCGCGGGGCAGGCCTGTTCGACCTCCCTGGTGGGACCCGCTCGCCGGACACAGGGTTGTACACCCTACACAGATTGAAATTTTTTTAAATTAAATTCTTAGATTAAATTAATTAAAATATAAAATATGAGTAATAAACATTAACTTTTTAATTGATAGAGCTGCTGTACTATAGACACACCCAATGTCATTGGCTTCGTTTGGGGGGACTTATTTTCACCGGTCAAACGGTTACGATCGCATGAATTGGGACTTAATTAAGGTCCGGTTCATGCGGTCGTAACCGCTTGACCGTTGAAAATAAGTCCCCCCCAAACGGGACTATTATCTAGTCAACATCATTTGTTTTATCAATTTCGCGCCGCTGATTATTCCAACATTAAAGCAAACAGAACTTGAGTGGGACAGAGGGTGTTATTTACTTCCTCATTTCGATCAGTAGACCTATTGCAGATAAAATGATACGCATGAAAACCGCTGTAAAATAGGATGTTTATATTGACAGCCCCTATATGTTTATTGGCAGCTCATAAATAATAGTAGCCCTAAAAATGTCTATTGTCAGTCCGATGGATATTAACAGCTCAAAAATTAAGTCTTTAAAAGTTATTTTAGGAAAAGTGTTCAACATGAAAGTTGTAGATCTCGACGAGATCTACAACTTTTATGTTGGACACTTTTTCTAAAAATGACATATAGGAGACCTATTTTCAAAAGAAGCGAATTCCGTCCGGATTCCGCGCCTTTTGAAAATAGATCTGCTATATTGCATTTTTAATAAAAGTGTTCCACATAGAAGTTATTGATCTCGTCGAGATTTACAACTTTCATGTTGAATACTTTTTCTAAAATATTATATAGTAGACCTTTTTTCAAAATACGCCTGTTTCGCATTTTTGGGTGCTATTAAGTCCATATTATCTGTATTTTTTTATTATTTTGTCGGGCTGCGCCTTAAGTGATTATTCAGGTTGTTCAGAACCCGGGTATCCAATTGAGAGCCAACCGGCGACTGTAATCCAATTGAGAGCCAACTACTTCGTCGGAGATTCTCCCGCGATCGCCCTCCTCCGTCTCCGGCGATTCCCGAGCCTCGATCACAAGATGAACGACGCCGATGTCTCGCGGCAGATCCAGCAGATGGTGCGGTTCATCCGCCAAGAGGCCGAGGAGAAGGCCAACGAGATCTCCGTCTCCGCGGAGGAGGTTTCTTCTTCCCCACCCTCCATTATCGTCCTATTTTTATCTTTGATGGTTTTGCTTCATCTTGGTCTCGCAGCGTTTCTGTAGATTTGATTGCATCGGCCATTAATAAGTCATTTAGAAGATTCCACCTAGTCATGTCTTCTTCGTTTCTGGGAAAAGCTTGATATTGAATCGAATTTGTTATTTCGTCATGTAATTTTCTTCTGTTTGGTTGCAAAGCTTGATTAATAGGGCTCATTTTGTTGCTTGTAAATAGAAAATATTTTTTCACCAATCTTGTGTCTGAATTCAAATCATTACACTACTACTACTACTACTACTAGGGTGTTCTGATAGTATGATGGTAGTTCATTATCGTTGTTTCTTTATAATTACATCCAACAATTTGACAAATTCATCATCTTGATTTTCCAATGTCAAGTTGCCAAATGAGCCCTTAATTTGGTGCTAGAAGCATGGTTTGATTTATGTGCTCAATTTTGAGGTTCTTCCTTGCCGGAGCCCCATCCTACAATCTTGGATAAGTAGGGGATCATCCAACTCCTTTTTGAAGAAAAAAGATGTAGAAGCTCAAATGGAAACTCTAATGCTCAAAAGGAACTGTGCAAAACAGCAGTAAGCTGTAGCCGCTAAGCAGCATCATGGAAATTTAGAGCGAAACTTCCTAAATTTTGGTGAAATCAGATAAAGAAGCAAAAGCATTAGCTGAGCATAAATGTATGTTTGTTTTTGAGCATGAAGAGTAATTGATTAGATTTGTGGACCTTTTTAGGAAGAAACACTCATTATATTGGAACTAATGCCTTGTTGGGCATCATATCCAATTTTCAAATTAGTTTATTCTGCAGCAAATGCTAGTAATAATATGGGGTTTGAATGAAGCTGATTTCTTTCTTGGCAAAGCTGACGTCAGTGAAGGTGCTTTGTCTTCTCTGAGCATCATAATGTTTGCGGAGAGTTAATTCGTTAATTGTTGTAACAATCAATTTAAATTTACCAACTACCAAACAGATAAATGTGATTATGATGCAGGTTCTTTTGATGAATTAAAAGAGCATGTTTGTTAGCTATTTCAAGCTTATGATTGTTCTTGAGCAATTTTTTTCTTTCTTTCAGGAATTTAACATTGAGAAGCTGCAACTAGTGGAGGCTGAGAAGAGGAAGATCAGACAAGAGTATGAACGGAAAGAGAAGCAAGTTGAAGTTCGAAGGAAAATGTAAATTTTCATTATACATGTTGATCTTCTTTATGCTTTGATTCATTTTTTTTTTTTTTACTAGTAGGAGCAATAGGTTTCATGGTTTGCCTTCATTAATTATGTCTTGAAATGGTTTTCTCGAGGGGCCTTTATTTTTTGCATTTTGTCACGTTGTGATGCAATAAATAAAATCTGCATCACGTCTTCCTATGCAATTGCTTTCTCTGTGAATACCTAACCGTAGAAGGGGTGTGCACATTCCAAAATGCGATGTGATTTCCTTTAAAAAAAGGTTCAGAAGCTATGAATTTATACATGAAGTGTTGAACTCATGCAACAAATGTCTTTCCAAAATTGTAGTTCATAAACTGAGTGAGTTGAAAAAATTCACTTCATGCAAGTTTTGTGACAAGGAGAAAATTGTATCCTGATTATAATAGGAAACACTGCAAGGCATAAGGTCATGTAAGCCACTTGTACAAAATGCAACTACAATTCAGTTAATCCAGCTAATCAATCTTTTTTGGACTCACTGTTATGTCCGGATAATTGCTTCATGGATGCATACTTTTTTCAGTGATGTGCTGACATAGCTAGTGTTCATTAGAAATACAAACAGAAATGGATTTTCAATCTTTGCTAGTTTATTTGTTTATCATTTCCACATTGTTCTATGCAGGGTAGTTCTGTTTTAAAGAGCGTAGTGTGAACAAAGCATGTTCTTCGGTTTAACCAAAGTGTATATGAGTATATCTAACAACCTATAAAGATTCTGAATTTTAGTACTCAAAAATACTATGTGTCAAAAGACAGGTTCTCAAAATATTAGGAGTATGCTCAAGTGTACTCAAAGAAGACCCTACATACGTAATACTGCACTCAAGATCCATTCTCTGGGGCAAGACCAAAGATGATAACAAAAGATATGGTAATAACTCGAAACTCATAGACAAGTGGCTCACCTGAATCTCATCCTCACCAGGATGTGGTGGCCTATCAGGAGGCTCAACACTGGGCTCATCATAGAACTCTTCAATAGGGTCATGATCCTCCAGACGAGTGCCATCGTAAGGGGTAGTGTCCCCATAAATGGGTGAAATGACCTCTACGAGATCAACACCAAGCTCTTGTCCCTTGGTCGTGATGTGGCTCGGGACAATGACAAGGGGAGAGCGACATAGACCTACTCTCAAGAATGGGTCTATAGGTGCGGTGCCAGTAAATGAGTTCATGGTAGGGGTGCGGATCAGTTGGTGATGAGAGTGCTCGTGAGAGCCTCTTATCTAGGAGGTTAGGAGATCGTGCCCCGGCCTCAACAACCTACCGCATGGTTGTGATTCCATGACAGATAGTTGGTTGGGGTATACAGCTCGCGACCCTGATTAAAGTCACCTGGTGGTGATGCCGGGTGGTCCCCCTGGTGGTGATGCTAGAGTGACAGGCAGGTGTGACGTCTGTCCTACATCAAAAATGAAGAAATCATGAACGTGCTATGAACATATAATTGAGTTGATTGAAAAAAAAAATGAAAAATTGAATAATTTATCGTTCAAAATTCAATCAAGGATTAAAGATATAAAAGTTAGAAAAAATACCTAATGATGATATAATTGTCTTTTGGGGTTGGGTGAGATGATCAATGTTGAGAAAAGTGCAAGAACCCGCACATCATCAGGTGAGAGAAGATCATTGCTGCTTGAGGTTGGAGGTAAAGAATGAAGAGAAGAACATGAGGCAGCCGAGTGAATAAATTGATTGAAGAGGAGAAAAATCGAGAGAAGGGGAGCAAGAGTGGAGTAGAAGTCGCTTGAACAAATAGCCTCACTAACTGAATGTTAAAAATTAAATTTCTATTATTCAGAATATTTGTGGATTGATGTATGTTGAATTGGACAGCTAAAAACACATTAAATCATTGAACCAGCACGTTGAATCGCTAAAATATACATGTTGGGACGAAGCACGCTCCACAGATGGAGTGTCGATGCTATGCGCGTAGTGCAACACAATGGTTTAAAAGAATGCTTCAGTTCACTTTTTGACAACATTCAGCACAGTGACTGCATTATTACTTCTTAAAACAATATTAGTTATTTAGCGCCCTTTCATCCATCTTTTTGGATGCTAAGTTTCTTAAATTTCCAACTCATCTGACCCAGCCAACTCAAGTAAGCTCCACTGGATTTCCTACTTTTTTTCTGAAAGAAATAAAATTTGCTTCTCATTTGTTTGCTTATACTCCCCAAAGACATAAGATAAATGTTGTTTATGATGATATTATCTGCTTATGAAGACTATTTTGCGGTTCACATGTGATCTTCCTTCTGCAGGTAAAATTTTTATTAGAAATTTGCATCAGTTTTCTAAATAGTACAAGGCAAGTTTTAATATACATACATAGGGGTGCAAGTTGAGTTGAGCCGGCTCGAAAGCTCGATGAGCCGGCTCGAAAAAAGCTCGACTCGAGCTCGAGCATGTCGAGCTCGAGCTCGAGCTCGTCGAGCTCGAGCTCGAGCTCGTCGAGCTCGAGCCTGATTTCGAGCCGAGCTCGAGCCTAATTAAACCTGTTCACGAGCTCGCGAGCCGGCTCGCGAGCTTTTTTTTAATTAAATAATATATATTATTAGTATTAAATATTTTAATATATTATATTATTAACATAATATTAATATAATATTATTAAAATAATAGTTTTATATTATTAATAAAATATTAAATTCGAGCTGAGCTCGAGCTCGTCGAGCTGAGTTCGAGCTCGTCGAGCTCGAGCTCGAACCGTGCTCGTCGAGCTCGAGCCCGAGCCTTTTAAAATAGGCTCGTCGAGCTCGAGCTCGAGCTCGAGCTCGAAAAAAGAAGCTCGAGCTCGAGCTCGAGCCGGCTCTTTTTGATGAGCTCGACTCGAGCTCGACTAGTTTGTAGGCCTATACATACATCCGGGGTAATTTTACAAGGAATTTTTTATAAAATTAAATTGAAAATTGCTAGTTATTTCCATGAATGTGCATCCATGATGTTTTTAGATTCATAACGTGATTAATAATATATTCATTAATTTGGGCAGTGAGTACTCAATGCAGCTGAATGCTTCTCGTATTAAAGTTCTTCAAGCTCAAGATGATTTGGTCAACTCAATGAAGGATACTGCTGCAAAAGAGCTTTTGGATGTTGCTGGCCATCATCATGCATATAAAAATCTCCTGAAGGATTTGATTGTTCAGGTTAGTTGAGTCTATAATATCTTCCCTATCAAGCATGCTTTACTTTTTCAAATCAATATTTGAATTTGCTTTTACATGTGAAATATTGTGAAGAGGATGCGAGGCACTTATGATTGATAAAGACAAGAATCGGTTCATATTGCCATAATGCTAACCGATAGGAATCTATTCACCGTGGTTCTTATTGTTTAATATTCCTTCCTGAGTCAACATAACAAGAGGGCGTGCTTTATGCAACGAAGTAGTCATGGGATCCTAAAGCTTAGTGGTTTGGTGATTATTTTTGTTAATGTTTAAAAAGTAGTTTTGGCAGTGAAATTAATTTTTGTTCCTTGAAATGTTTTTACGCACGAGGCTTGTTTTGTTTCAAAAATGAAGATTTGAATGTTCACAACTTGGCTGAAGTTGTTGTAAATTTAGGGCTTGGTTCGGCTGAAGGAGCCGGCTGTACTGTTGCGCTGTCGAGAGGAAGATCTTGAGCTAGTGGATGCTATTTTGGACCCTGCGAAGGATGAATATGCAGAAAAAGCAGGCGTCCATTCTCCCGAGATCATAGTTGATAATGATGTGTATCTGCCATCTGCTCCTAGTCATGACCATACCCACGAGCAATTCTGGTAACAGGACTTCTTTTTAATTTCAAAATTTTCTTTGTAATTTCATTATATCCGTAATTTCATTATATCCCATATGTATAATTTTATTTAATAATTTACATGCAAGAAGTTCTTTTGTTTGTCTCATGTTTAGGTTGGAGTTATGCTTCAGTACTCTTGACTACGGTACTTGCAATACTATCCATGTCTTAATTTAATAAAACAATTCCGTAGAGTTGCATAAACTCAGGTGAAAACATGTTAGTTAACTTGAAGATTTATCATCATTGCCCTATTCTTGGATGCACCAATGATGCACGGCAAGAGTATCAGCGACAAGTAATAAATGAGTGAGGGCAACACTCAGGATTTATCGTGTCCACAGAGAGCTCGAAACGGTAGCATCCGTTAACATTGACATCGTTAGCAAGTCAGGCCTAATTGATTAATTTGTGGTTTCCTACGTTTACAAAGCAAGGAATAACAGAAACTAAAAGAACAACTCCGACATTATCATGTCATGGAAAATGCTTATCACACTTATCCCTACCATGTACTGAAGAGAAAAACCACATCACTATTCTCCATAAACAACTTCCAGTTTTGCAATTACAAGAAAAAGGAAAGAAATTCTCACACAAACACAGCGATGCCACAATAGACTGTCAAATAGAAGTGAAAAGAGACTCTTCCTTGGATATTGGGGTGAATGTCTGGAATGTCAATCCGCATCTCCCATGCAGTCTCTGGCTATAGTCTGAGGTACAGGAGGGCTGTCACCACCTCCCAACGTTACCTGGCTTCTCCATATGAGCTTCCGACTTCTAGGTCAACATCAACCTTGCACCAAGAACCTTGAATGCTTGAGAATCACCTTCCAGGAACTTTAGAACACCTTGCAATGATGGAGAAAGCTTGGAACTGGAGAGGGAGAGCTTGAGATGGAAGAGAGGGAGCAAAGTTAGTGCAGGAGCACCTGGAGGCGCACTTTCGGGCAGGTCCCAAACTCCACATCTTTCCAAAAATGCCCTAGCAAACACACACACACACACACACACACACACACACACACACACACACACATAGGTTCAGAAAATAACGCACCCTAAACCCTAGACCCTAAACCCCTAAACCACTAAATCCCTAAACCCCTAAACCCTTAAACCCTTAAACCCTAAGCCCTAAGTGCTAAACCCTAAACCCTAAACACACACACACACACACACATATATATGTGCCTGTGTGCATAAGGGCACACAGAGCGTGCGTGAAGAACAACAGTAACTGGGTAGAAAAACCCATGAGATGAGCGTTCGCTCGACGCACGGGCTCCATTAAGGTCTGCACTCGGTGATAAAATCACTCTTATAGAGTCAAAATTAGCAAATATGGTAAAAAATGGTAGATTATGTCATTGGTTTATGTAAATTTATTGGAAAAAAGTATGGACTTTAGTGATTATAATATTCTCATTGACATTATAAGGCCTACTGAACACCGAACACAAATTATCAGAGAAGGTAATTTCTATTAGACTTCAATTTTACCATAAGGAATTTGATACCGTTAATGAAAATATGTAAATAGAAAGGCCCTTTGTAAGGCCCAGCTTAGGCTCATTGCACTCTTTGGTTTTAGTCTCACATCTTAGAATGAGACTCTCTTCTTCTCTTCCTATATAAGTGTACAAGTACATGTATTAATGTGGTTTTGAGGGGAAATAAATTGAGGAATATTTCCATCTTGTATTTTTCTATATGATATCAGAGCCAATCAATCTTAAATAATTTTTTGGATATTGCTCTAGTCTGTCCCTTTTTCTTGTTCTTCTGGGCGGTTAGAAATTTTCTAACTGTAGCTTTGTGGTTCCCGTAGCTCCTGTCGCCCCTCCTCCTTTTTATATTTTTTCTCTGGGCCCCCCTGCCCACCGCTCCCTCCGTCTACCTTATCTAACCCTCACGACTTCCTCTCTTAGCCGCCGCTTCTTCTGCTCTTGCTGTTGCTACTACCATTTCTTGCCACCGCTTCTTCTGCTCCTGCCGCTGCTACTGCCGATTGCCGTCGCTTCTTCTTTTCTTGCCACTAGTTCTACCGATTTCCGCTGCTTCTTTGCCCTTTCCGCTCGCTGTCATTGCTTGTTGCTGCTCCTTTCCATGAAGGCGTCTTCCTGCGGGCTTCTCTTCACGAGTTCCTGACCTCTTTGGCTTATCGCACGAGCTGCTCTGTTCTTTGTAATCTCTTCTTCTATTTATAGCGCCTGACTGATAGCTCCCCGCCTAATCGGCAGTCCTCCTGCCCGCAGGAGCTCCTGATCGTTCGCATCCTGATCGTTGTTCGTCGTGTGCGAGTTCTGGATCGCTTAGCCGCCTGTTTTTCGTGAGATTGCCAATGCTTCTGCCCGCAAGAGCATCTACTCACGCGGTCTATTTCCGTTGCCTCTTCTCGTGGACCTCTGCTTCCCTCCGACTTTTGCTCGTATCGCGGAGGTCTCTTCGCCAGACTGCTCAAGCCGCCTTCCCTTCTCTTCTGATCTCGAGATCCCTCTTTACCTAGCTCCTCTATCGACTTCTAGTTTGGTTGGATCATCTCCAATCGGTTCTCGGGGTAGAGGTCGACACAGTCACACTCTTCTTCAATGTGACTACTGTGGTCGGGATGGTCATCTCGAAGCCACCTGTTACTGCCTGCATGGTCTGCCAACCGCTCTGCATGCATCTATTGCAGTCCAAGCTCCACATAACAATCAAACTGATATTGATGCCCGGCGCCCTCAACTCCAACAACTTCAAGGACTGGTCAACCGCTCCTCCGGTTCTATTGTGTTTATTTTAGACGATGTTATCTCCTGCCTCACCCGAAGTTCATCCTGGGTTATGGATTCCAAAGCAACACATCACATTTCCCCGACAAAACCTTCTCACAACTTGGACTATGAGCATCCCATGTTCATTACTGTTGCCAATGGGGACACCACTTCAGTGTCTGGATCTGCTGATATCACCCTTACTCCCTCCATCAGTGTTCGCTCGGTTTTTCATGTTTGTGGCTCTCTTTTCAATCTCATTTTTATTAGTCGTGTCACTCGCGACCTTGATTGTCGTGTTACTTTCTCTTCTACCTCTTTTGTTGTGCAAGATCAAAGACATAATATAATTGGTAAAGGGCAACTGCAGCTCTACATCATGCCCCCCTCATGATTATCTCCTTTACTAGCTCTATCGAGTGACATCAACGTCTTGGACATGCTCCTCTCCAAATCCTAAAAAAAGCGCTCCCAGATTTTCCCCTTGATGATTTTACATGTGAGTCTTGTATCTACGACAAACAACATCGTTCTACCTTTTCGCCTCCTCGTACTCAAAACGATGGTCCTTTTATTTTAGTTCATTCTGATATTTGAGGATCCTATAAATTTGCAAATGTTTCTGGTTATCGTTACCTCATTTACTTTATTGATGATTACTCTCGCATGACATGATTATATTTACTTCATGATCGCTCTGAACTAACTTGTGTGTTTTGTGCCTTTATTATTGAGATTTGCAACCAGTTTTCTACTACCATTAAGACTCTGAACCGACAGTGCCTGTGAATACATAAGTCATGTGTTTACTGTAACA
This sequence comes from Platanthera guangdongensis, assembly GCA_039583875.1. NCBI lineage: Eukaryota > Viridiplantae > Streptophyta > Magnoliopsida > Asparagales > Orchidaceae > Platanthera > Platanthera guangdongensis. The sequence continues at coordinate 188,251,704 of CM077148.1, forward strand.
TCCCAATCAAGTTTAATAGGAATCAGCAGTCCAGTCGGGTCCGCGATAACAAGTAAACTAAGTAACAGTATATAAACTGGTATGAAGCAGGTAAAAGTAAATGAAAGTGCTGGAAAGAAAACTTACAGCGAAAAAGTGAAGTAAATCTATGGTTAGAAGTGTACCTTGTCAAGCTGAATTCATAGAACCAACTAAAACTGAACATAATACTAAGAGAGAATGATATACAGTCAAACTGAAGTAAAATGATACATCAAAACATGAGCGAAGCACAACATATACATAATATCTACAAAGATTTCAAGTACAACAACAATAGTATAACTGAACAAAATTAACAACTGAGAAGACTGCACCGCCTATGCTAAGCAGATTCTCTGACCTGAGCCCCCTGTCAAAAACAAGTTCCAAAATGGGTCAAGCCCACTGAAGAGTAAGAAAACTACCCCCTCCAGCAACACTTAAAGAAAATATTACAAGTGAATACTACTGGAATTTAAAATTTGCAAAATTATTCTAACATATAACTTGACACTTGAGTTCACGATCTGTAATAGAATCGGCCTATAGTGTGATCTGACACACCCTTGTCTCAATTGAACGAATCGTTGATTTCTGTAGTTTGAATTCTTGACTGCTGTAAAATTTAACCAGCTTCTGGGTTGTCTTATTAACACTTGCCGCTAAGGGCGACGGTGCACAAACTAGTGACTGCGGTCTGAGTGGCAACCCTGATGGTTCCCTGAACTGGGTGTTCCTCGAGTGGAACAAAGACTCCTATCTAAGGAGTTATATATCAGTAGCACAGTTCATCAACCCTGAGCTTGATGTTCAAATGGTGGCCTATTGGCCCTGAGCACGCGGTGGTGTGCCTCCACCAAAACCATGAGGGTAAACCTTCCTCGCCCTTTTCTTTCCTGAATTAACTTAGACTAGTATTCAGTGAGTCAAACACGGAGTAGCGCTCTAGTTAAGAAAATATAATGGGCTTAAGGTTTTCATGACACTGAAACTGCTAACTTAGCCTAAGCGTATGCCTACCTCGTTGGTTTAATTTTGACTATAGGAACTTGAAATTTTAAAGTGCATATACCGATATGATTAACACATGAAATTAAAATTTTATTTGAACTTTTAGTCTAAAAAGAGTCGAGTTTCTAACCAAGGTGTTATGACGTTCGTATACACGACGAGGCGACATGATTCTCCTCACAAAGGAACTGATCACTACGAACTTCTCTAATAAAAGATGGGGTTCACTACTCTCGATTGCACAAATTGGAGATAAATGTGAAATTCCTCTGATCCTAAGCACCAACAACGATCAAAATCTGAACTTTCACGGAACCTCAAAATTTAGACGCTTTTCCCTTAGGGTTTCGGTGGAAAAACTCAAAACGATAAGGGTACTAATTTGAACAACTTACGAACAACAAAATGGTGCAATACCTTGATCTAAGAGCGATTAGGTCCCAAAATAAGCGATAAATTTCTGATCACGGGAGATCGAGTACTTCGATCCCTGATTAAGACAAGAGGAAACGAAGAGGTAATCAAAATCGGCCTCCAACTAACACGATTTCTGCTAGGAAAAGAGAATAGCGAGGAACGGAACTCACCAGAACCAAGGTAGTGCTCTACAAAAATTTTCCGTTCGGGCTAGGGTTGAATCTGAAACTCCAACCGTACTTGGAAGAGGGAGAGAGACCGTCGGAGCCAACAAAGGGAGGAGGAGGGGCCGACACTAGGTTCCGGCGACAGAGGAGTGGTCCGCTAGGGCTTCGGCTTCCTGCTTGCGACGTGGCTGCGGGAGACGGAACGCGCAAACCTCCAGGAATGCAGAAACGTTTCCGCTCAGTTTCTACGAATGGGGGTTATTGGGATGGAGGGGCGCGACTTAATATGGATCAGTTTTTCTCTTACGGTTTAACCGTGAACCGGTTATTTGAGGGGGGGGATTCTATGCTTTTTTTATATAATATTCTGGTTATTTAGTTTAATTATTATTATTATAAGCTAATACACTACTACACATGAGGACCATATGAGATGAATGTTACTGTTAGATGACATATGAAAGATAATTGTAAAGATCCAATTATAGGCCTATTTCCTTCTTCTCCTTTAGTCCCACATCTCTTGTATAAGATTGTTCTCCTCTTCTCCTATATATTTGTATTCTCTCTTGTATTTGACACATGAAGAAGTATATGCAAGGTTTGCTCATTCCTTTCTACATGGTATCAGAGGGAATCAATCTCTCCTTGCGGCTAGCATTTTACTAACCGCCCGGTCTTCCTTTACTTGCATTAGGCGCGGTCTGTGTTTGTCTAACCGGACGACCTTCCCTTCTTGCGCAAGGCCCACGGCTAGTTTTCTCTACCCGCCTCTCTCTTCCCCTCCTATCCCGTGGCCTCCACCTTCTTTCTCTCTACTCTCTCTCCTTTTATAGGAGTTTCTCTCTCTAGTGGGGCCCTATCCCACTTCCTCCATCCCGCGCGGTTTGTTTCTCTCTTCCCGCAGCGAGCTCCCCTCTTAGCTCGCGGCCTTCTCCCTATTTTCTTCTCCCGGGCGGCTTCCTCGCTAACCTTGCGGCTTCCTCTCTTCCCGCGGCTTCTCTATCCGCGACGAATTTTGCACGTGGTCGTGGCATCTTCCTCGGTCGCTTGTGTACTCACTTTGACCGTGCGGGCTTCTTGTGTCCGGCTTCCTTCTCGTATGTCCTTCGGGTCGGTTAGTCGCTGCAATCTCCCTAACCGCTCCGGGCTTTGCATCATGGTCACGGCTTCTTGCCGCTGGTGGCTTATCACCGAGACCGTGCGGCCTCCCCTGTTCGCATTCAACATCATCTTCTCCCTTCTTCTCGCCGCGAATTGTTCTCTAAACTGCTTCGATCTCAGCATCTGGGTTGCAACAACTTCCCTTGTCTCTAGTGTGATCACCGTGACCGTGCGGACTTCTTGCGCGACTTCTTATCTAGCAAGGCGCGACGACTTGTCTCATCGCTTGCGGCTTCTCCTCTTCTCCGCTCCGCCTTCTTCAGGTTACAGTTTGTTCTCTTCCCAAGCGGCCTGTTCTCGCCGTTGTTTCTTTTCACGTGGCTGCCTCTTCCCGCACGGCTTGTTCTTGCCGTTGCGGCCTGGTCTCGCAGTTCTCCGTGCTTCCTCCGTCCTGGTCGCTGGATCTGCCCGGCTAGCCGCGTGCCTTCTTGCCGCCCGGTTGTCGTGCCTCGCCGCAGATCAGGGTTATGGCCTCCGACTCGATCACTGCTGATGGGGTTGCTGCGTTGCGTACTCAACTACCTCAGCTTCAAGGGGTGGTTAGTCGCTCTTCTGGCTCCGTAGCCTCGATCTTCAAAGAAGGTATATCGTGCCTCTCACACAGCTCTCACTGGATTGTGGACTCGGGTACTCCACATCATATCTCTCCGCAGCGGCCGCCAAAATACTTAGATACTGCTTACCCCAAGCACATCACTGTGGCCAATGGTGACACGTTCTCGGTTTCTGGCACTGCTAATCTGTCTCTTACTCCTTCCCTTTTCTTATCCTCGGTTCTTCATGTTTCGGGCTCTCCTTTTAACCTTCTTTTTGTTAGTCGTCTTACGCAAGAGCTTGATTGTTGTGCTACTTTCTCACGCTCTTCCTTTGTGGTGCAGGATCGACTGACGCAGACTATGCTTGGTAGAGGGCAACTGTCTAATGAGTTATATCTTCTCGACGTTCCTCCCACTGCTCTCACCTCTGCTCTCACCTCTATCTCCACCACTGATTGGCATCGTCCTCTTTGACATGCCTCTCTCCCAATTCTCAAGAAAGCTCTTCCTACTGTCCATCTCCAAGAGTTCTTTTGTGAGTCCTGCATTTTTGGTAAACAACACCGTGTCTTCTTTTCTTCTTCATGTACTCGGAGCGATTCTCCTTTATCCCTAGTACATTCTGATATCTGGGGACCCTATAAGGTCCCTAGTGTCTTCGGGTATCGGTACTTTATTACCTTTATCGACGATTACTCGCGAGTTACCTGGTTGTATTTACTTCGTGATCGTACCGAACTCACGACTACGTTCCGTGCGTTTCTTACGGAAACACACACTCAGTTTTCTACCTGTGTCAAAACTCTTCGTACGGACAATGCTCGAGAATATACTGGTTGCACCTTCTCCAATCTGTGTGCGCCGAGTTCGGTACTACAACTGACTTCTTGTGCCTATACGCCTCAACGGAATGACATAGCGGAACGGAAAAATCGCCACTTCCTTGATGTGGCTCGTTCTCTCATGATCCAAATGCAAGCTCCTCCCCTCTACTGGAACTTTGTTGTCTCTACTGCTTGTCATCTCATCAATCGCATGTCTTCATCTGACCTCGACTTTGTGCCACTCATTACTCTCATTTACCCCTCCGCAACTCTCTTCTCTCTCACACCTTGTGTGTTTGGGTGTACTTGTTATGTCCACCACCTTGGCCCTTCCAATGACAACCTCGCCCCTCGTGCTATCAAAGCTATGTTTGTTAGGTACTCGCGCATTCAAAAGGGGTATGTCTGTTTTTCTCCTACCACTGGTAAGGTGGTTGTGTCTGTTGATGTCTCCTTTCATGAAGACCAACCATATCACACCAGTACTTATGATCCCCTTCTTCCTCCTCTGCTACCTCGGTCCATCATACCCGTGACGTCTCCACTTCCACCGCTTCTACCTACTCCTCTATGCCAGATTCCCACACCACCACCAGTTCCTTCCAAACCTCCTATCATACAGGTAAACGCTCGTCGTCCTCCACATCCAGATGCCCTACGACCGCTTCCCCCCTACCGGTGTGCTCTCGCGACCTATTGATCCGGCAACCTCCTCCACATCACATCCACTGGCCAATTATGTCTCTCTACATCGGCTCTCTCCGTCGCTTCTTAACTTTGCTCTCTCTCTCCTCTATCTCTATACCTAACTCTGTGCAGGAAGCCCTTCAGGATCCACGGTGGCTTGCCGCCATGGACGAAGAAATGACGGCTCTATGGGGTAATCACACCTGAGATCTTGTATCTCTTCCTTCTGGTCACAACTGTGTTAGCTGCAAGTGGCTCTTTACTATCAAACATGCTGCGGATGAGACGGTTGATCGCTTAAAGGCTCGGCCGGTGGCTCGGGGCTTTACCCAACAGTATAGCCTTGATTATGAGGAAACCTTTTCTCCAGTTGCAAAATTGAATTTCGTTCGGGTTCTGCTCTCCTTAACTGTTCACCGCTGATGGACTCTTCATCCGCTTGATGTGAAGAATGCTTTCTTGAATTGTGATCTTCTTGAAACCGTATACATGCATCAACCACCCGGGTTTGAGACCACGGGGGAGTCTCCTGTATGCTTACTTCGCAAATCTATCTATGGTCTCAAACAATCTCCCCGGGCATAGTTTGAGAAATTCAGCAAGACCGTTCGAGAGGCGGGCTTCAAACAGAGCTCTGCAGATCCTCTCTCTTCACTTGTCACCAGTCAATTGGGACCATAATACTTCTGGTTTATGTAGACGACATTCTGATCAGTGGTGATGACTCAAACGGGATTCAACATGTTAAGCAACATCTAAACTCTATCTTCCAAATCAAAGACCTGAGAAATCTGTGATACTTTCTTGGACTGGAGGTAGCTCGACGATCTGATGGCCTAGTCTTATCTCAGCGTAAGTATTGTATTGACCTTCTGCAAGATGCTGGCCTATCGGGGTGTAAACCTACAGATACCCCGATAGAAGCCAACCAGATGCTGTGTGCTCAGGGATCTGAGGAGGACTCTCTACTTCCAAATGCAGAATACTATCGCCGTCTTGTGGGAAAATTGATATACCTAACCGTCACAAGACCAGATATATCATTTGCGGTTGGGGTGGTAAGTCGGTTTATGCATACCCCACGGGTCTCTCACCTTCAGGCTGTGGAGCGCATTCTCAGGTATCTGAAGACTTCTCCTGGGCAAGGACTTGTGTACAAGTCATCCTCCTCTCTTTCTCTTATGCATACTCAGATGCGGACATATTGAGGTTGATTGTCACTTCGTTCGGGAGAAGGTCCAATCAAAGGAGCTGAAGCTTGAACATGTTCCTGCATCTGGGCAAGTTGCTGACATCCTCACCAAGGCTTTATCTCGCAAGTTGTATTACCAGTTCTTGTCCAAGCTTGGTGCCTGCGATTTGTATGCTCCAGCTTGCGAGGGAGTGTTAGATGACATAAGAAAGATAATTGTAAAGGCCCAATTATAGGCCCATTTCCTTCTCATTTAGTCCAACATTTCTTGTATAGGATTGTTCTCCTTCTCTTCTCCTATATATTTGTATTCTATCTTGTATTTGACACATGAAGAAGTATATGCAAGGTTTGCCCATTCCTTTCTACAGTTACCTTCATACTCCGCCGGCTCGATCAATAAGCTCGCAATCGGACCCTGAAATTAATTTAAGCGCGACGTCAAAATCTGGGATGTTACATTTACAGACTTGTGTGCATAGAGATCATTCATCAAACCTCTTGTGCCTATACTTACCAACAAAATGGTGTCGCAGAACCCAAGAATCGTCACCTCCTAGAAGTCGCCCGCTCTCTAATTTTTCAAATGAATGTTCCCAAACTTTATTGGCATTTCACGGTCTCTATGGCTTGCCACCTTATTAACGGCTTGCCGTCTTCGATTCCAAATTTGCAACTCCCTTCAGTCTTCTTTTTCCCTCCAAGACCCCTTTTCCAGTCCAACCTCGCGTTTTGGCTGAGTTTCCTATGTTCATAATTTTGATCCGTCCATTGACAAGTTTGTCCCACGTGTCACAAAATATATATTCGTTGGGTACTCTCACGCTCAGAAAGGCTATGTCTGCCACTCTCCCAAAGATCGCAAGATTATTATATCGGTTGATGTCACCTTTCTCGAAGACCAACCTTATTACTCTCAGCTTAATGACCCTCCACTATCGCCTCTACTTCCACGGCCCAATATTCCTATTACTTCTAACCTACCACCTCTCCTTCCCACTCCGTTCCCCAATCCACCACCAAAACCACCTCTATTTCGTGTGTATACCTGTCGCACTCCTCTGTCTGGCGCCCTACAAGCGGTGCCCTATACTAATGATAGTTTGCGGCCTGCAGATCCGACAACTGTCTCCACTGCTCACCCGATGGAGAATTATGTCTCCTTACACCGTCTCTCTCTGAAGCTCCGATAATTCGCAACTTCTTTATCCTTTATCTCCACCCCTAATTCTATGCAGGAAGCTCTCTACCATCCGCTGTAGCGAGCGGCCGTGGACGAGGAAATGTCTGTTCTTTGGGCGAACCAAACTTGAGATCTTGTCCTCTTCCTCTCGGCCAGACCTGTTTGGGTTGTTAGTGGTTATTTTCCATCAAACATGGTCCGGATGGGACAATTCAACGTCTGAAGGATTGTCTTGTGGCTCGTGGCTCTACTCAACAATAAGGTCTGAATTATGATGAGACCTTCTCTGTGGTCACTAAACTCAACATTGTTCGTGTTTTGATCTCCCTTGTTGTTCATTGACATTGGCAGTTGCATCAATTGAATGTCAAGAATGTCTTTCCCAATGACGATTTGCAAGAGACTGTCTATATGCAACAACCTCCCGGGTTTGAGACTATAGGGGATTCTCTTGTATGTCGTCTGAAAAAATTTTTTATGGTCTCAAACAGTCTCCTCGAGCATGATTTGACAAGTTTAGTCAGACTGCTCGTGTTGTTGGGTTCACTTGAAGTTCAACCGACTTCTCTCTATTCACTCGTCATTGCCCAACATGCACAGTGATTCTCTTGGTCTATGTTGATGATATTTTGATTAGAAAAAATCATACAGGAACACACATGATCAAACAATATCTGGCTTTTGTTTTAAAAACCAAGGATTCGGGAAATCTTTGGTACTTCTTTGGTCTCGAGATGGCTCGGCGTCCTGATGGACATGTTTTATCTCAACAGAAGTACTGCCTTGACTTATTTCGTGACGCTGACTACTCTGGATACAAGCCGACTGACACTCCTATGGATGTCAATCACAAGTTCCGCGCTCATGCCTCAGACTCAAATCTACTCCTTCCAAATCTAGAGTATTATCGTCGTTTTGTGGGAAAGCTAATATATCTCACTGTTACGAGATCTGATATATCATTTGCTGTTGGAGTTATTAGTCGATTCATGCATGAACCTCGAACCTCTCATCTTGAGGCAGTTGAGCGTATCCTTCGATACTCACGGACCGCTCTTGGACAAAGACTTGTATACAAGTCTTATTCATCTCCCTTATCACTTATTGCATAATCAAACGCTGATTGTACTGGGTCACGGGATGATCATTGCTCCACAAGTGCATAATGTACATACTTTGGTGGACACTTTATTACTCGACGCAACAAAAAGCAGTCGGTTGTTGCTCGCTCATATGCCGAAGTTGAATATCTGTCAATGACCTTTGTTATATCTGAGCTCACATGGTTGAAAAGTCTTCTAAGTGACCCTGGTGTTAAACTTTCTTTACCGGCCATTCTCTAGTGTGACAGTCAAGATGCTATACATGTTGTCAAGAATCCTATTTTTCACGAATGTACCAAACATATTGAAGTTGACTATTACTTTATTCGGGAGAAGGTTCAATTGAAGAAACTAGAATTGAAACATATTCCTGTTGCTGGGCAAGTTGCTGATATTCCCACAAAGGCATTACCACAGCCGCTATATTATCTGTTCTTATCCAAGCTTGGTGCCTACGATTTGTATGCTCTAGCTTGCGGGAGAGTGTTAAAGGAAATATGTAAAAAAGGCCCTTTGTAAGGCCCAGCCTAGGCCCATTTTACTCTTCGGTTTTAGTCCCCCATCTTAGAATGCGACTTTCTCTCTTTTTTCTCTTCGTATATAAGTGTACAAATACATGCATTTATTTGATTTTGAGGAGAAATAAATTGAGAAATATTTCCATCTTGTATTTTTTTAGGGACACCTAATGAAATAAAGGGAGAGTGTCTCATCATTCATATCCACATCCACATATATCCTAAATTAGATATGGAGCCTGGGAGACATTACCAAAGATTGTGCCCAAACTGCTTTGACGCGTCCTTCATATAGTGACTGCCATCTAAGAGGCCAAAGAAATCACCACTCTTAGTCTAGCCCAGTTAATGGGGTCTCTTCTTGCTCACAAAGAAAGGATGGAACTTTTGATCGGCCCTTAGAACAAGCGTTTCAGTCCAAATCAAATATTCAGTCCCTCGTATCAGACATAAAACCACAAGAGTTGAAGAAAGGTTCACCATAACAAAAATACTTCATTGAGCCTTAACCTCTTGTTCAAGGGATTGACTTACTGTGTCTTGCGACCATGGATCTCTTAATCCAGCTTACCTACCCATCCTTATTTGCTAATGGTAAGTTCACAACTACCTATGCCATGATGTGATCTTATGATGATGATCTCTCATGGGCGATCTGTACAACAATCCCCTCGCTGATCAAGATAGTCAATTGATTCCAAAGACTGAGGTCTATGTTAATCTCTCGAAATATGTGAAAAATATACAGAAACCTACGATGGAGAATCTACTGCTCGATTCTCCATCTGGTTCTATATCGATGCCAAAAAGATGGCGGATAGATCATCCCTCTCATTCGCTGAAAGAAAAATCGTGCATTCTTCAATCAATCAAGCTGAATTGAGTGAGATCTATCAAAGAACAACAAGAAAGAACAAAAAGAGTCACCAGCATACCTATGCAACCCATATCACAATACTCTAAGCATGTGGCACTAAGCTGAAACCATTCAAGGTTGCTGATACCAAGAACCCTGATTGATAACATTCATAAGCCTTGTGCAGCTGATCTCATGATGGTTCGTCCCACTTAAAATATCTCAGATCTCTGATGTCACTGAAGTCGTTCTCTAATCTTGCGTACTTTTGAAGAAAGGAGTAAAAAGGGACTTTCTGACTTGTTATTCAGGTGTTCGAAAAGAATAAGAGATTTTCACTATTTACTTTGACAACTTCTCTAGATTTGATGGTATTTTCTTGCTAAAGCGCTTCTCATGACATTATAATAACAAGTACAAGCTCAAACAGCTGATGAGGAAACATAGATTTGACGAGGGAGCAGTCTATTCTCGTAAGAAAATGCTATTCCGCTTCAGAGACTCATTGATTCTACTCCCCGACAAAATGAAAACCCTTGCTACTAATGACTCAGCTGGTTATTTGAATGGTACTGTAGGATCAAGCGCTTACCCAACTGTTCCAAAAGACCGGGCTGATGGAAATGATACTACTTTTTACCTTAAGAAAGTAGTGAAGCGTCATGAGTCAAGTGAAGGAACGTTGGACACAACTCCCCCCCCCTCCCACCAGCGTCCAGCATGACCCATCAGGCTCAGAGGTGGGGTTACCACATGGCCAGGGCAGCCTGAACCGCTGGACCCACACATGTAGAGAGAATTAAATCGCGATAAATAGCATCCTCCCGGCATTGAACTCGTAACCTCCTCTGATACCACTTGTAAGATCAAGCGCTTACCCAACTGTTTCAAAAACCCGGAATGATGGAAAGGGCACTGCTTTTTCCCTTAAGTAGCAAAGCGCTACGGGTCAACTGAAGGAACGCTGGACCCAACAGTCACCGTCGCCACACTTGCGATGAATTTATCTATACTCCACATTCAAAGCTTCCTAATTATGTGCCGCTTCATGGAGATATTGGGAACATTGTAGAGCCACTATGTAGGACTTCCATCATGTTTGTTGACCATCATTTTCCCTTGTTGCATGACAAGCATAAGTCTATCTGACATAGAATTGCTTACAATAAGGAAATTTATAAATCTTATGCTAATAATCAAATGAGAGCACATTGTTTCAAAGGTGAACATATTATAGTTTGTGTTCGTACTGAGAGGTTCCCTTGGGGAAATGCGAACATAAATTAAATGATAGTCTAATGGGTTTATTCATCTGGAGAATTGTGAAAAATTCTTGCAAGCTTAATTTCCCTAAGAACTCGAGAATTCTTTTTTCAACAAAAGATTTGGCCTCATTTTATGAGTCATGTAACTACATGAGCCCATTTCCCACTACCACCTCATAACCCCAGCCATGCACACCCTCCCTTATCCACCCTTAACCTCTTTCTACTAATCAGCCATCGACTATAACATTAATTTATAATACGTAATTTGTCGAGATCAAAAATACCTTAGGATGACACTTTAGAAGAACTTGCCCAGCAGGGGGAGCTCAGAAGAACTCGCCCAGTATGGGGGAGCTCAGAAGAACTCGCCCAGTATGGGGGAGCTCAAAAGACCTCGCCCAGTAAAGGTGAGCTCAGAAGACCTTGCCTTGTAGGGGAGAGCTCAGAAGACCTTACCCAGTAGGGGGAGCTCAGAAGACCTCGCCCAACACGGGGGAGTTCAGAAGACCTCGCCCAACACGGGGCGTTCAGAAGACCTCGCCTAGGCAGGGGAGCTCAAAAGACTTCACCCAGCAGGAGCGAGCTCAAAAGACCTCGCCCAGCGGGGGCACGCTTAGACCACCTCGCCCACTAGGGGCGAGCTCAGAAGACCTCGTCCAACAGTGCGAGCTCAGACCACTTCGCCCAGCAGGGGTGAGCTTAGAAGACCTCGCTCGACAGAGGCGAGCCCAGCAAGGACAAGCTTAGAAGATCTCACCCGACAGAGGCGAGCCCAGAAGACCTCACCCAGCAGGGGCGAGCTCAGACCACCTTGCTCAACTGGGGCGAGTTCAAAAGACCTCAACCAGCAGGGGCGAGCTCAGAATTTTCTCCTTGTCGAGAGCAACAATTCGCAGATCATTTAGGCCTATGAATAGCATTTCAGTTAAGGCGGGAGCGGATATTCGCAGTCCATACCTCTCCCTTGACTTTGCGTATAAATAGAACCTCAAGGCACAAGTAGTCACCTTCACCCCCCGTATGGTGGGCGAGTTCAATGCCCACCTCTTTTGTGTCGAGCTCAGCATTGGCTTTGGGAGGTGAAGTTCTTATAAACTTACAGGTGTGTGAAGGGACCTCTTTGTTGCAGTATGCAAGTCTTGTTTGTAGGTAATTCAGAGTAGTTTCTTGTGTTCTTTAGCCTCTTCTCGTCGTATCTCATCCGGGTCGACCACTAGAGCAGTTATCTTTGGTCACCTCCATGTCCAAGCAACAAGAACCAATTGTCATAGTTCCAACAATCAACACCACTCCCATCATCTTCTCAGGCTCCAATACCACTGCCAACATCAACATCAGTTTCAACAGTACAAGTTCCAGCATCCTCTACAACACCACCACCGTTTTTGACGCCGACTTAAGCATCATCAATGACAACACGATCAGTATTTATCTACTTCAACAGTACCTTCTATAGCACCTATAACAAAAACACCTTCAGATCATTGGAGAGGTCGTTTGTTCATCAATGAAACCTGTGCATCCACGGTGGAACTAAAGAGACTCGCCCCCACTAACAAGTGTACAATCATCTTCATTTAATGAAGAAGAATGCTCTCAAGGCGAAGGGAATCAATTAGGATCATGCCACATGACCCGCAAGGTTCTACACATGCTGGATTGATGACTATGACCGTTTATTTCTAATGAATCGTCTATTTAAGAATTTGTGATATATATATATATATTTGTATTTGTTTAGTGTGTTTATGCAAGGATTTAGTAGACCATCATGATCGGAGAATCATTTCCGTTCATGGTGGCTCCTATGTCTATAAATCGGGATAAATGGTTGCATTTACAAGGACCAAAAGTTAGAAAGAAATTTCTCCTTTTGGTCTGTTATGCCCCCGAACGTGTTACGGTTCAAGGGGCATAAATATGTTTGACGACCTAAGGAGGCTACAGGGAGCAACAGGGCTGAACCATCCGGTTCATCCACCATTCACTAGTACCAGACCGACGGGGCTGAACCACACAGTTCAACCCATCTGGGGGGGCAGCCGGCCCCCTTGGTTCCGGGTATATATATACCTGGAACCCCCTTGGAGCATTATGAAAAATTTATTCAGGTATTCTCCTTCTATTCCTCACCCTAACCCTAATTTCTTCTCCTTCTCCTTTCTTTCTCTCAATCCCATCTCTCACCTTCAAGTAACATAACATTTGGTATCAGAGGACTCCTTCCTCCAACCATGGTTAACACCTGCTCGCATGAAGAGGCTGGCCGACTGGCTTCGTTAGAGGAGAACTACATCGGCTTGACAGACACGGTCACGACCATGGAAGAAAGGATGAAGGTTTTGACCCAACAATTGGAAGAGCGAATGGATGCCCGCATGAAGGAGATCAAGGCCCTTCTAACTCAAACCCTGAAAGGGAAAGCCGCGGCTACCGACGGATCGGAGGCGCAAGCCCCCGACCCGTTTCCGCAGCACATTCAACCTTCAGGCGCGAGCGGATTCACAGCTATCGGACACGACGGGAACCCGCATCCCTTCTCTGGCATGAGCGGGCATCAACCGACGTGGGCTGACGCCGGAGTGGGACGTACGGACCCCGAGTGGCCACCAGAGCAGGCGGCGGGAGCTTCCGCCACGGGCGGCTCACCGGCGGGCTATGGCAAGGTCGACGCAGGCCGCACGGCCTTTGGGCGGCTCCCGGAGCATGCGGCGGGGCAATCTCGAGCTTCTGGGGTTCCGGATGCTTCCATTAGAGGAGTCGCTGGACTGTTACCCCTTCCACGGAATGTCAGACAACTTACGGGGTACGGAATTGGCAACCAATGGCACATGCGGCCACCACCGACGGGTATCTATGAGGAGGGACAACACCCCGGAGGCGAGGCGAACATGGAAGAGAATGGTTTTTTCTGGCTGCGGCCCAAGGAGGAATGCACTTTCCCCTATGAAGCACAGATACTTCCCCGAAGGAAGCGTACCCGTACCTGATGCGTTTCCGGTACTGGTACGTGCCCGATACTCGACGGATACACCTATGTGGACACACTTGGACTTAACACATCATTTTGCATATTGTGATAGAAGTATGTTTTTCTAAAGTAAACAAAGGTTGACTATATGCTAAGAAGCGTTGGTACGTCCAATTAAATTGTATATCTGTACCGAGTATGTTTATGGTATCGGTACGTTCTTGTTACAAGTACGTGTATTGAACGTGTTGATTCAACGCAAGTTATTAACAAACGGCTAACTTGTCTCTAGACTAATCGAAGATTGAAGATGTTGATCTCCAACAATGAAAAAGAAAAAAAGACTGATAAGTAGAAAGTTTAATTTTCTCTTTTGGTTACACATATAAAATGTTAAATTTTGTAATATTTACGAATGCTTAATGTTTGAAAACTTCATGTTATGTTGCACTGATTTGTGAACTTGTACTTCAAGTTATGATTTATGTTTGATGTTTCGATGTTTTGAGAAATATTTATTGTAATTGTGATATATAAATATATATTATATTTGTTATAACGTATCATGACGTACCCGTATCCTTGTTTTTTAAGTTTTATCGTACCGCCGTACCGGGTACGTATCGGATCCGGTACCCGTACCCGTACCGGTGCTTCCGAGACTTTCCCAGACCCCGAGGACCATACCACCCTATGGAGCAGCGGAGGGCAGCAGGGTACGGACAAGAGCTGTGAGGGTTTGGGCAAGTGCATCAGCGAACCCACATGCCACTCAAGAGGACTCGCATGAATTTCCCGAAATTCAGAGGAGGGGATGTGCTCGAGTGGATACAGAATGCAAAACTTTTTTCCATTATCAGGAAATTCCTGAGGAGCAATGGGTACAGCTGCCAGCTTTTCACCTGGAGGATGACGCCTACCAGCGGACGCAATGGTTCTTGAGGGGACGGGATTATGCGCCTTGGACCGAGTTCGTGGGGGGGAATTCTCAGCCCGTTTTGGCCCTTTAGAGTACGAAGACGTCGAGGCCATGCTGCAGAAGCTACGACAAAGGGGAACAGTGATGGAGTACCGCACCGAGTTTGAGAGGTTGGCCAACATAGTACGTTGGGAGGAGAAAACACTGAGCTGCTTTGTCTTTGGTCTCAAGGATCACCTCAGGGATGAGATTCAGGCCTACATGCCCCGCAGCCCGAGTCATGCTATCAGCTTGACAAGGATACAGGAGGAACATTTCAACAGACAGAGAATTCGCACCACAGGAAAAGCTATCACGCCCCCCCCCCCCCCCCCGGGTAGGAGAGACCAACCGGCGACCGGGCGGCCGACATGGCCAAAACTTCAGGCGAGGAAGGAAAAAGGATTGTGTTTCAACTGCGACGAGAAGTATACTCCGTGGCATAAGTGCCAGAAGACTCAGGTTTTCATGCTGAGAGAGGAAGATGAAGAGGAAGACACCACCGAGCTGGACCTCGAGAGGGATTTGACCCTGACTGAGTTCGGGGTATCCATCCAGGCGATGGAGGGGTGCACGACCCCCCTCACTATGCGCATAGCCTGGAAGGTAGCCCAGGAGCGGGTCACAATACTGATTGATAGTGGGAGTACCCAAAACTTCATCAACTCAACCGTGGCAAGGAAGGTGAGGCACCAAGTAGATCATGGTGCCGCGTTACAGGTCATGATAGCGGATGAGAGTAAACTGAGGTGTGAAGGGGTGATGAGGGGAGTCGACCTGCGAATACAAGGGTACACTTGCCACACCGATGTCTACTTGCTGCCTATCCGAGGATCTGATATGGTATTTGGAGTTCAGTGGCTGCGGCAGTTGCGGAGAGTCACTTTCGACTGTGACCAGATGACCATGGAGTTCACACAGCTTGGACAGGAACACTGTATCCACAACCTCAAATCATCTCCGCTGAAGGAGATTTCGGTTCGGAGTTTGGAACGTCTATCTGAAGAGGGAAGCTTGATGGCGATGATTATGGGCTTAGCATCTTCCCCTCCTATCTCATCTGTAGTACCGGAGCCGATGCGACCCTTATTGACCCAGTATGGAGATGTCTTCTAGGAGCCACACACCCTTCCTCCACCGAAATTCCGAGATCACGCGATTCAGCTCAAAGTGGGGTCGAAGCCTACCAATATCAAACCGTACCGCTACCCGCACATCCAGAAGGAGGAGATCGAACACAACATTCGAGAGATGCTTACCGCCGGGATCATCCGTCCCCGTACCAGTTCCTTCTCGACACTCGTTATTCTGGTGAAAAAAAAGACGGCTCTTGGCGGTTCTGCGTCGATTACCGAGGCCTAAATAGTTCTACAATCAAGGATAAATTTCTCATTCCCATGATCGAGGAGCTCTTGGATGAACTACACGGAGCGTGCTTATTCACCAAGCTGGATCTGCGTTTGGGCTACCATCAAATTCGGATGCGGGAGGAGGACATTCATACGACGGCTTTTCGGACCCACGATGGACATTACGAGTTCCTCGTGATGCCCTTCGGGCTGACCAACGCCCCCTCCACATTTCAGGCGGTGATGAACGAACTCTTTCGGCCACTTCTATGTCGTTCCGTGCTGATCTTTTTTGACGATATCTTGGTTTACAGTAGTATTTGGGCGGAGCATCTCGAGCACGTGCAGCAAGTTCTTGCCATATTGCGCCAACATCAGTTATACGCCAAGCAGTCCAAGTGCTCTTTCGGACGGGCGGGGGTTGAATATCTGGGCCATTTGGTTTCGGCCCAAGGCGTCCGGGCCGACCCGCACAAAATCGAGAGCATGGTGGCGTGGCCCCTTCCTACGATTTTACGGGCCTTACAGGGATTCCTTGGTTTCACGGGCTACTACCGGCGATTTGTGAAGGACTACGACAAGATTGCACGACCGCTTACTCGGCTCTTACAGAAGGAGGCATTTGTGTGGCAAGACGACGCTGAGGCAGCTTTCCAGGCACTGAAACGGGCCATGAAGACTACATCGGTCCTCGCTCTACCAGATTTCAGCAAGGAGTTCGTGTCGGAGACCGATGCGTCCGGGGTGGGCATCAGGGCAGTTTTGATGCGGGAAGGAAGACCATTAGCCTATTTCAGCAAGGCTCTCGCTCCACGGACTCTGGGCTTGTCCACCTATGAGAAGGAGATGCTAGTCGTCATACACGTGGTGGCCTTGTGGAGGCCATACTTACTGGGACATCACTTCAAGGTTCTCACAGACCACCAGAGTTTGAAACATTTCCTGGAGCAACGGTTAGCTTCCCCTCTTCAGCAGAAGCGGGTGACCATGTTGTTGGGTTATGATTATGAGATCATCTACAAGCAAGGGAAGGAGAATGTGGCCGCGCCTTCCTCAGCCTGGATGACAATTATTATGCAGGAGTTTCATTCGTCGCTGACGGGAGGTCATGTCGGTGTGCTCCGGACCCTCCAAAGGTTGAAGGTGAACGTCTTCTGGAAGGGCTTTCGCCGCGACGTTCAGCAGTTTGTGCAACAGTGTGAGGTATGCCAACGACAGAAATATGAAACAACCTCTCCAGTCGGCTTGCTTACCCCGCTGGAAATTCCCCACCATATTTGGGATACGGTCTCCATGGATTTCATCGCCGACCTACCCAAATCTCAGGGCAAGTCAGTCATCTTGGTTGTGGTCGACAAACTCTCCAAATACGGACATTTTCTTGCCATGAGCCACCCCTATACTGGAGAAATCGTGGCCGATCTTTTTGTTCGCGAGATTGTACGCCTTCACGACGTGCCCCGGTCTATCATCTCGAATTGTGATCCGGTGTTCGTGAGTAACTTCTGGAGGGAGCTTTTTTGGTTACAAGGTACACGACTGCACCTAAGCACGACCTATCATCCTCAGTCGGACGGTCAGACAGAGGTTCTCAATCGTGGGGTGGAAACTTACTTACGCTGCTTCGTGATGGACGAGCTTCGCACATGGACCCGATGGTTACACTAGGCCGAGTATTGCTACAATACCTCTTATCATACGACCAACAAGCTTACCCCGTTCGAGGTTGTCTATGGACGCCCTCCGCCTTCTTTGGGTTCGTATGAGCTCGACAGCACACCTCTTCCGTCGGTCGACCGACAGTTGCGCGATCGTGATCGCACCTTAGTCCTCTTGCGTGACAATCTCCGGGTAGTTCAGGACAGGATGAAAGTTCAAGCGGACGACCATCGGACCGAGCGGAAATTCGCGGTGGGAGACGAGGTATTCCTCACACTACAACCTTACCAACAGCTCTTTGTCTCCCGCCGGGCGAATCAAAAGTTAGCACCACGATACTATGGGCCGTTCCGCATTACTCAGTGGGTGGGACCAATGGCCTATACTTTGGCGCTTCTGGCAGGCTCTCGCATACACCCGACCTTTCATGTCTCCCGACTCAAGAAGAAGCTTGGCGACACCGTCCAGACAAGCCCCCTCTTACCCGAGGCCACCACAACGGGAGAGCTGCGGCCCTCACCAGAGGAAATATTGATGACCCAGTGGAAGCAACACGGTACTGAGTACCGTCCCGAGATACTGGTTAAATGGAAAAATTTGACATCTGCACACAATACCTGGGTCGATCTGTTGGAGTTCCGCGACTTGTTCCCCGACTTCCACCTTGAGAACAAGCTGATGCTTGATGGGGAGGGGAATGTTATGCTCCCGAACGTGTTACAGTTCAAGGGGCATAAATATGCTCGACGACCTAAGGAGGCTACAGGGAGCAACGGGGCTAAACCATCCGGTTCGGCCCCCATTCACTAGTACCAGACCGGTGGGGCTGAACCACACGGTTCAGCCCATCTGGGGGGACCGGCCGGCCCCCTTGGTTCCGGGTGTATATATACTCGGAACCCCCTTGGAACATTATGAAGAATTTACTCAGGTATTCTCCTTCTCTTCCTCACCCTAACCCTAATTCCTTCTCCTTCTCCTAGCTCTCTTTCTCTCAATCTCATCTCACTTTCAAGTAGCATAACATGGTCACCCGGATCCGAAGACGGAAACTAGGTGCGACGCACAAAACTTATCCCTCTCTCTCCAGCCTTGGGCAGCCCCCTCCTTCCTCTTCCATTCCTCTTACTGTCGACCATCGCCACCTCCTCCTTAGCCTATGGTCTTCACCTTGTTTAGGACAGCCTTTGGAATTTAATTTTAGGTGATGGAAAGCCTTCCAATCCCTCATCCTTCATCGGCCATTGTCCAGTCCCCCTTATAACCCTTTGAATTTCCCTTCCGGTCACACCAAATACCACCCAGTTTCCTCTCAGCCGTTGCCATCACCTACCAGTCCATAAAAACTGCAATTCAGCTCTGGAACAGTCCCGTCCAGCCCTCTGATGCCCCTCCGAAGGCCCAGATTCAATCCACCGTTGTTTCTCCGGCCACCTATCTCTCATTGAACGTCCGCCGAGCCTTCTTTCCCGTAGTCATTGTGAGTTTATTCCATGATTGTAAGTTCTTTATGTTGATCGTGTATTAATTCATTGTTTTGTTGTGGATGTTATGTAGCATTTTTTGGATCAAAACATCTTGTGACTTACATATTGTATCTATTACTTGCGAGTATTCTTAGACTTGTTAGACGGACTATCCATGGTGTTATGTATTGGAAAATTTTGCATCATTAGAGCAGTGATGAAAAATGAATAATGGTAGGAAAATAATTTCAAGAAGAAAACAAGAAATATATAATATAAGAGGTAAGATTCACGTGATTCAGTGTGGAGCGCATATGTTCTGAGCCACTTAGGCTCCGTTTGGCACGGCTTTTTTTGCTTCTGTGAGTTTAGACAAAAACACAACCGTCATCGAATGCATGTTTGACAAGACAATGATTATGAGTTTATGATTGCCACCAAAAAGAGAACTACTTTTGAGCATAAAAGTGGTTGAAGTTCCTTAGGTGAGGCCGTCGTTCACAGTCGACGGTTCATAACCATTGCGTTCACGATCACGCCAAACGGAGCCATAGAGAGTTATTCCCACCACTATCATAATCAAGTTAGACCAACTTGAAGTCCCTACTTTAACCAACCCGGCTATGCTGCCAAGTGCCAACTCAAACCCTTTAAAACCATCACTTTTATTTATTCCCAGATAATCCCACACGATATCTCCATATATTGTTATACTATGTGTGAGCTTGGAACTTCTATTCTTCTAAAAGAATAGTAGTGTAGCTCATATATTTATATATTGGCAGAATAAGGGAAGTGAGGTATAAGTTAACATGGATAGCAGTGCAAAATAATTTGTGGAATAATTAGAACACTCAACACAATGACAGTAAAAAATGAGGATTAATTCATGAAAACACTTCTTTATTATCAAGATAAGACTAATGAGGATATAATATTTACACAAACATCTATACATATGCTTCCTGAAACGTTTGCCTAATTCTATGATCTCAATCCTTATTATGCCCTCTAAGTGCTTCATTAGTTGCACAATATCCATGTTAAGGCTTTGTTCGGCGTGGCGGTAGCGGTTGTGAATGTGGTGCTTATGAACCGTCATTCGTGAATGCCTGACCGCACCTAAAAAACCTTCATCCAATTTTATGCCAAAAATTTGTTTTTTCATAGAGGTGGTCAACTCACCGGAGCAAAAACGCACGCCAAACCGACCCTAAACCTCTTAAACTCGGAATTCTAAACTTCATTAGCAAGTATTGTTAGTATCTTCATGCACTATAAGTAATTATTGAAGGCTTTGTTACATATTGTTGTCTATGAACGTTGATGATTTAGCTCCGGAGGAGTCGTGCTTGCCTCTCGAGATGGGAAGATAGTTTACGAGAACACACTCGATGCTAGACTGGATGTCGTCTTCCGGAAGAAGCTTCCAGAGGTGAGTCTTTCCTAATATTTTTTCCCTTTGTAAATTATTATCCCTCAGTGCTTAAATTCTTCTTGATCTCAATTCTCATTGAAATCCTTAATGTTTGGCACTTGATAAACTGACTTGATCCATGCATGAAGGCATGCATGTATTTTTAATTTATTTTTGAGTTAATTCCTGGGACTTCACATAATTACAGTGACCTCCCTCTACTGTTACGAATTACAAAATTGCCCCCTCTGAGTTGACAACATTATGACTTGATCTATGTTTGAAGGCATGCATGTATTTTTATTTTATTTTTAGGGTTAATTACTGGACTAAATTGTTGATAACCCCCCTAATGTTTTATGTTATTGTCAATAACCCCCATAAATATTAGAAATAGGTAAATAACCTCCCTTAACTTTATTTAAATTGTTGATAACCCCCCTAAAGTTTTATGTTATTATCAATAACCCCCCTAAACTTTAGAAATAGGTAAATAACCCCCCTTAACTTTATTTAAATTGTTGATAACCCCCCTAAAGTTTTATGTTATTGTCAATAACCCCCCTAAACTTTAGAAATAGGTAAATAACCCCTCTTAACTTTTTTTTTCACTATACTCATCATACAACTTATTTGCCCAGATCCGGTAGTGTCATCCATTTGGTAAACAGAGCGGGAGTTTCTGTACATTGTAAAGATTCTGCCAACTCTAACAGTCTATCTCTTCCGACAAAGAAAAGTCAAGCTTTGCAAAAAAAGACCTTGAAGTTTTGTATTATTTTCCGACAATTTATTGGAACTAACATAGCCAAAACTGTAGTGCGGATAACAAAAACTGTAGTATGGTTATCATCTTTTGAAAGGGGAAAAACACTCAAAATAATGTGCGAATAATCAAAACTATAGTGCGGATAACAATCGTCTATTTAAAACTCTTACATTTTTTACCTTTAATTAATGGAATACAAAAATTTTATTTTAGCTTTAATTATACTTACCGTATTTAAACATTTTATTCAAGCAATACGTAACAATTCTTATTTTAGATATTTTAATTAGAAAATTAGTTTAACCTCATAATAAACGTAAACCTTTATTTTTAGGCGATTGTTAACCGCAACCCGTTATTGGCTAGTCGCACCCCAAAATCTCTTAATTTTTCGCGCCTTTTCGAAATAAGCCTTGTACATGCAATTTTAGGAAAAGTACTCAACACGAAAGTTGTAGATCTCGTCGAGATCTACAACTTTTGGTGTGAGCACTTTTCCTGAAATTGCATCTACAAAACATATTTTGAAAAGAAGAGAAAAGTTAGGAGATTTTGTGGTGCGACTAGCCAATAACGGGTTGTGGTTAACAATCACATATTTTTTAACATATTTGGAATGAGTAGGATGAAAAAATAAAGTTAAGGGGGGTTATCCACCTATTTTTGAAGTATAGGGAGGTTATTGAAAATAACATAAAACTTTAGGGGGGTTATCAACAATTTAAATAAAGTTAAGAGAGGTTATTTACCTATTTCTAAAGTTTAGGGGGGTTATTGACAATAACATAAAAATTTAGAGGGGTTATTTACCTATTTCTAAAGTTTAGGGGGGTTATTGACAATAACATAAAATATTAGGGAGATTATCAACAATTTAGTCTAATTACTGGGATTTCACATAATTACAGTGACCTCCCCTCTCCTGCTACGAAATTACAAAATCATCCCCTCTGAGTTGACAATATTACAAGACGCCCTTAGTTAACATACATTACGAGTGCATCTCTCCCAGTTGGCAGATTTATTGTATTAAAAATTAACAATGTTAACTCGGAGCGTAGGTTTCTGTAATTTTAAAAAATAGAGGGGAGGTACTAGTAATTAACCATTTTAATTTAAAAATAAAAATTATGTTATGAGTTGAAAGAATGAATTTGGATTGGGTAGGCTCTAATTGAGCTCTCATTCTATACTTTTATTGTGATTTATGTCTATGAAACAAAAGTAGAGATGGTGTATGATGCAAAATATGTACATTTTTTTGCACATTAATCATATTTTAATTCATTAAATTGTAATAAAATCATCTTGCCGCAGATCAGGAAGCTCCTCTACAGCCAGGTTGTTGCTTGAAGTTTTCGCATTCGGATCGCGTTCTCTCCTCGAATGTTTGGCTATTACCATGCTATTATCCAGTATTTTTTATATATATATAATGCATTATTAGGACTGAACCAGAGTGTTTTCCATTGCGAGTTTATATTTGTTTGCTTCAATACAATAATTATCAAAACTTGCTTGATATGTTGTCTCGTATGTTTGCCGGTTTCTCTCTCGCTGCCCGGTACTGAATCTGTTGCAGTACCTCAATACCAAGCAGCTAAATTAGATGCGGGCTTTCTCGCTTCTTCGAGAAATGAATGAAAATGAGGATTTATTTGAAGCTCAATAATCAGAGATGACGTCAGTGTTAGATTATGATCGCCCGTGCAGACCCGTCTGAGGGATGGTCTGAGGGATGCGGTTTATTTAGCCGGGTTGGTTTTTGGGTCCGTATTTATTTTCCTTGTTTCAATGTAGAATTAGTATGCACGTGATGCAGTTATGCAGTTGATAGCGGGAGCAACATGAACGGTGTTATCGTTCCCAAGAGGTTTGCAAATCGACCTCCATTTTATTGATATAAGGGCATTTGCCCAGATTTCTCCTCAAGTTTGCTAATTTAGATGTTACATCTCTATTTTGAAGTTACAAAAATCTCATATGTTCTGAAAATTTATTTAGAGGGGTATTTTTGTGCTCCGCGCGCGGCGCGATAGCACCCGGCCAGTTTTGACATTTATAAATATTTTTCTTTTTTTGTAATTATTAAAACTTTTTGAAATTTATTTATAAAATTTGAAAAGAAAAACAAGTAAAATTTAAAAAAACCGAAAAAAATATTTATATTGGCAGTCAGTTTTGACTATTGGCAGTCTGACAAAATAATAAAAAACTCAGATAATATGACTGCTAATAGCAGCCCAAAACGCGAAACAAGCTTCTTTTGAAAAAAGGTCTACTATATGATATTTTTTGAAAAAGTGGTCAACATAAAAGTTGTAGAACTCGTAAGTTGTAGATCTCTACGAGATCTACAACTTTTATGTTGAACGTTTTTTTTTTCTAAAAATGTCATATAGCATAGCAGATCTATTTTCAAAAAGAGCGGAATCCGGACGTAATTATGCGAGTTCTGTTCGGATTTCGCGCCTTTTGAAAATAGTCATGCTATATGATATTTTTAGAAAAAGTGTTCAACATAAAAGTTGTAGATATCATCGAGATCTATAACTTTCATGTTGAACATTTTTCCTAAAAATGTCTTTTAAAAGTTTAATTTTTGGGTTGTTAATATCCATCGGACTGTCAATAGTCATTTTGAGAGCTGCTATTATCTTTGGGCTGTCAATAGTCATATAAGGATTGTCAATATAAATGCTCAAAATCAAACGCCTGTGCAAGTTCAAAGAATAGTGTGTGAGAGAGGGAGAGGAACTGGGTGGAGCATGTGTTAAATTTTTTTTATTAGTGCAAATTTATTTGAAACCTAGTACATGTGCGGGCTTACCATGCCGCTGGGAACTAGAGCAGGCGTGCGGGCTAACGGGTTCATTTGCTTCGAGGATTTGGTGTTGGCCATTTGCTTTCATGGGTTTTATTTTCTGAGGTGTAACCCTAAAATGGTAATTTCATGTTGTTGGGCAGGAGACTTATGAAAAATATGGGTTCATGACACCCTATCATGCTAGGTTTAGGAGCCTTATAAAAATCTAGATCGGACGGTCATGATTCGTTCATATGATCAAACGGCTGAATGTTGTGATCAAATTAGATCGAACGGTTCAGATTGATTGAAATGATCACCATGATTGCATGGTATGACAAAAACGATTTCTTTGTATAAAGTAAAGATATACCAATGACATGGCGTGTTTGTAGGGACCACGATTCTCTCCAGTTCTCATGAACTGGATAGTATCCAGTTCACGGTCACGATTTCATCTCCCAAATCCGACGGCGAGAACTCGCTGAGTTGGCGAGTTGATTTTTTTGAGATAAAATCGGAATGGTTGGATCATGAATTGAATACTATCCATTTCTCATGAGAAGTGAAGAGGATGGTTGTAGGCTGTAGATGGATGGATTATCATGCAAGTCCCAAACAAATGTGAGTGGGGCCGGTCGGCCACACGCAACTCTCTTGGATTCGTTGCTATGCGCTGAACGCAGCCCCATTCAATTTATATTATTAGATATATAATATCCTCGCCATGCTACTCGCAAACAAAATTGTAGCGTGGGTACCACAAGGCCAGAATTAAATTGCGATGCGTCACGGAAACTCATTTGGATCCGATGTGATGCCCAAAACATTGCCCATCCAATTCTCTTGCAACTCGCAGACAAAATAAGAGTATAGGCCTTTAGCCCGCTAACAAATTTTGTGCCTTCGGAAATAGGCATGGCATATGAATAAGGATAACACCCACAAGCAGGTGTGATTTTTCGGTTCGCCAAGCGGATCTTTTTTGGGTCCGCTCTGCCAATCAAAATGCACGGGCATGTGGGGTCACAGTGCGCAAATTTACTGTGCACTGTGAACCCCACAAAATTACAGGATTCTATTGATGGGACCTAAAGCACCGTCCGACGGTATTTTTACCCCACAAACAGAGTAACTGTGTCCTGGCTTCGGACACAGCTTTCATTTTTGGAGCTGTAACTTCTGCCTTTCATAGAAGACCCTTCATTTTGACTAAGACATTTTCGCGACCGCTCAAAAGTGATCGGCTTCCCCTACAACACCAATCTGCTTCATTGCGCTCGCATATTGCTTATGAAACCGCCTCAACGGGGTGTAGAAGCCCCATCGGCTCTCCAAGACGGCGAAAGCCTTTCAATGTCAAGAGGCAAGGGGTTTCCCAACCATAGCGGCATATCAGAAAGCTAGTCTTCCGAAAGGATTAGGATCCGATCGAACAAATAGCAAATTCACGCCTCGCTCTTGCCCGGATCAAAGTTATTGGATGTTTTTTTGGGCACTGTTATGTGCACATCATTTTTAGCTATGCGCACACCAAAATCTTAAAATAAAGGACGATGTTACATGAACTCCACTTTTGGCTATGTCCACATCAAACTCTTAAAATAAACAATACCACTATTTTTTTCCAATCTCACCCATATTAAACCTAAGTGCAGACTCTGCTTCTATTTTCTCCCAAAAGCCGAAACCTTACCCTCGTCATAGCTTTCGCCTCGCTTGACATGACAAACAAGTAGTTGAATTAGATACTCCAAAAACACAATACATCATCAGTTATTCAAAAAATGAATTGAAAAAAAACTACGACAGTTATTGGATATTACAATAAGTCAAAATGTAGAACTTTTTGTTTTGGGTCGCTTAAAAGGGCGACCAAAAGGAAGCTTGAACAAGCAAAAAGACCGTGTAGGTATTAATATTCAATTTTAAGTAACTTGCAAATATTTTATTTATTTAAGATAACTAATATTCATATTTTTATGTTAGTGCATAACTACATGAACTTAAAAATGAACCGTGCCAATTTTTAGTTATATCTGTGGAAATTATTTGAATTTTTTGTTTTTTTTTTATTTTGTTTGTTTTTTTTGTTGTTTTGAAATGTAAAAGTGAAGAAATCATTTCTATTTAAAGTGACAAAAAACTCAAACTTTATTTTGATATTTATTTAACAATTTTGCATCCAAATACAATTTATGGTGTTTACTTGACATTTTGGCATGGAAATAAAATTTATGATGTGCGCATAATCAAAAATGATGTGCACGTAACAACGCGTTTTTTGTGTGTCTAAAAAGTCATTTCAAATTTGCTAATAACACCACCATATATTATGTCTATATTATTAATTATATGCTAATTATGAGTCCCAACATTAATCAGATCTCCATTAGGAATAAACCCGATTTGAACCCAAACCCATTCACCGGTCTAAACCGGACGCAACTAGCATTTCTCAACTTCTTCATAAAGGGTGAACAATTGGCAGCGTTTTCGTTCTCCTCCACTCTTCCTGCCACACCTGCGCCACTCCGCTGCTGCTGCTGCAAACCGTTTTGTTTTTTTTTTGGTTCAGAATGAGGACGGGTAAAGCCGGATGCAGACTTCTCCTCCTCCTCTTCTTCATCTTCTTCTCCGCCGATGGAAGATGCATCTTTCCGGCGATCTTCAACTTCGGCGATTCGAACTCGGACACCGGCGGTTTCTGGGCCGCGTTTCCGGCTCAGCGACCTCCATACGGCATGACCTATTTCAAGAAGCCGGCCGGGCGGGCATCGGACGGGAGGGCGGCCATTGATTTCTTAGGTGTAGCCCACGCTTCATCGGAATCACGTTTGCTTGGGGCTGGGGGTTAATTAATTTCTTATGTTTTTTGTTTGTTTCTTTTGTTGCAGCTCAGGCTCTAGGGTTGCCATTTCTGAGCCCTTACCTGCAGTCGATTGGATCCAACTTCAGCCACGGCGCCAACTTCGCGACGGCGGCGTCGACGGTGCTGCTGCCCAACACCAGCCTCTTCGTGACAGGGATTAGTCCATTCTCACTGGCCATTCAGCTCAACCAAATGAAGGATTTGAGGAGAAAGGTCTACGAGATGAGCCCACCAGGTGACTTCTAAACTCAAAGCCAAACTCCATCTGCTTAGGACTATGATTTTTGTGTTATAAATAATAATCATCATCATCCGTGCCAAATATGTTATATATTTATTATGTGTGTTATTAGATCAATTTAAGTGATCTAATTAATTGCCTAATTGGAGTGACTGACTGTGTTTTATGTTGTATGAACGGTTAAGATTATGTATGAATAAGTTTAATCGTAAAACAATTACATAAAGATTTTAATATAAATAAATTATATGATCATCGGATCACATCATAATTCTTTCACTCTGATTTAATATTAGCATTTTATTGCTAAAGAGAGGCTAAGAATAGGAAGAGCAGGACGAGTCTTCTGTTTGAATTTTTGGTTGAGATCACTGTTTTAAAAATCGGATCGGTCGGTTCAACCGGTCGGACCGCGGACCGGTTCACCGGCCGGTCAGGTTGGGTTCTTAAAATCGCGTTGATCGTAAACCGGATGAGAACCGGCTAACTGAACGGTTAGACCGGTTAACCGGAAACGGGTCCGGTTATTAGGCAATGGGACGAGTCTAATAAAAGGCAGAAAAAAAGAAGCTAAGAAGAGGAAGAGCAGGATGAGTCTTCTATTTGAATTTTTGGTTGAGACTTGAGATCCAAAGTTTTATTTTGAAATTTATTTTCCTGCCATTTGTAATCGCCTATATTAAGAAAAGAATAAAAAAAGGATTTTTTTTCCAACTTTCTAATCTCCCGTGAGTGAACAGGGGGATATTATATGCGATTGTTAACCACAATCTGTTATTGGCTAATCGCACTCCAAAATCTCATAATTTTTCGCACATTTTTGAATTTTGCCCTGTACATACAATTTTAGTAAACGTGCTCAACACGAAAGTTATAGATCTCGTCGAGATCTACAACTTTCGTGTTGATCACTTTTCCTAAAAAAATACATGTACAAAGCGTACTTTGGAAATATGCTCAGGTTTTTCGTCTTTCAGGAAATACGTCTTGTACATGCAATTTCAGGAAAAGTGTTCAACACGAAAGTTGTAGATCTACAACTTTCTTGTTGAACAATTTTCCTGAAATTGCATGTACAAGACGTATTTCGAAAAGACACGAAAAGTTGTTAGATTTTGAGTTGCGACTAGCCAATAACTGATTGCGGTTAACAATAGTCATATTATATTATTCTCTCCTTTGAGAGAGAAGAGGTGAGCCAATTATCCATTGAGAAAAAAAAGAGCCGGCCTGTAGCATTCGTGGAGGAGTGACTTGGAGATAGAAGATCCACCCCTCTCTCTCTTCTCTCTCTCTTGCTCGTGCACTCGGAGGGGCCGCCGGTCTTGGGTGTTTGTTGCCAGTTTTGGAGAAGATATCCGTCGGCGTTGAGAGAGAGAGTTGCTGCCGGGCTTGTTGGAGTTTGTCGCCAGTGTTACAATAGACGTTCTTTGGAGTGGAGAGGCACGACGTCGAAGTCGTGCGCGAGTGCAGTTAGGCTCGACTGTGGTTTCTCTCTGGTGGCGGCGTTGTTCTTCGGTGACGGCGTTGTTCTCCGATGGTGGTGCGGTTGAACGTCGGAATTCAACGTTGAAGGTTCCGGTTATCCTTGTACGTCCGTGAGGCGGATTGTAGTCCAGATTTACTACTCTCTCACGGATCGTGCCCGTCCGGCGCTTCCGCGTGCGTTTTATTGGACGGTCAAATTTTCTCACGTATTTACATTTATATTTTCATTATATAAATTTTGTGGTTGTTTTTTTGTGTTCTTGTTATCTGCGGATTTTATCATTTTGTCTGCATTTATACCAAATTTTATAATTCTGTGTGCCTTTATACCGAATTTTACAACATCTTTTTTATCAGAACGTTGAAAGGCTTGAAAGATCCACCATTATCATAATAATCCATCTACATGAATTCAATCATGCTTCTGCCCAAATTCTCATCTGGACTACAATGAATCCGTAAATGTCATGATTACACGGATTCAGCTCAATATTTTGCTCCGCTAGCCATGGTTCCAAATGCAAATGCATGTATGTATTTGAATTCATGCGTGGAGCATGTTAGTTGCACTAATCGCTTCGCTTGGCACAGAGATTGAAAATGAAATGCTGTCGAATTTTGTTTGAATTGAGGCAAACAAGTCAACATTCGTCCGAGTTATTCTACAATTAAATTTTGCTCAGCCGAAGATTAGACAATGGTCTCAAGTTGATTTTGAATTGGGATCAAAATCCTTTGCCAATTTTGTCTCTAACACCCTACTCAGGAGGATCGTGGACCTAACCGATTGGCTGGACCTAACCAATTGGTTGGACGCACAAAATTTTGCTAATTTTTCTTGTTGGGACTATTCTCAACACACTCTCTCATGTGTAGGATCTTTGACCTCTAACTTATGGAACGGGCAGATAGGCCTAGCCTTCTCTTATACAATTGTTGGGGATGAAGCCTCATTTATAGGCTTGGGTGTGCACTTAACCATCTCCCTCATGATCTCTCTTATTGTGAAGATCATGAGTTTGACTGGTCAACACGCTCCTCCATGATCTCCAGCACAATATGAGAGATCATAGTGGTCTCTCACTCAACAACTACCGCCGCCGGCCGCCACCACCGGGCGCCGCCGCCGCCGGCCGCCGGCCGCCACCACCGCCGGCCGCCACCGTTAACCGGCGCCGCCGCTTGCAGGTAGGCCACCGTCCAATCGTTACTGAGCATGCGTCGTCGTCCGATCTACAAGTAACCACCCATTAAACCACCAAGTTAGTTGGGGGCCCGTCATAACCACCTCCTGAAGGTTATAAAAGGAGTCTCAATGCTCCTCATTTCTCACCTTTTTTGCTCTGCAGTCTTCTTCTTTCTCAAGTCAGAGCTCTGCCGAACTCCTCTCTCGGGTCATCTTCAAGCGGCCTACGAGCCAAAGGAATGCTCAAGTCCCCAAGTGCGCGGAGAAGGGAAGAAGACGACCACTACTAGCACTCAAGCACACTGGCGACCAAGTTAGCATCTAGAACTCCCTCGGCGCACCCTGTTGCCCGTTGCGAGTCAAAAATTCTCTCTCACTTCCAAGTTGTAACGAGGAGCGGTCTGTCGCCCTCGATTCTCCCAGCATATTGTAACTGCAATCTGATGGTGGACTTTAACTTGCACAGATCCGGTCATGTAGTTTTTTACCCAGTTGATTTTTTATCCGGTCACGTGGTTTTTTACCCAGTTGATTTTTTATCCGGTCACGTGATTTTTTACCCAGTTGGTTTTTTTCCACGTTAAAGTCTCTTGTGTTAACTCTCTTTTTTCATTGACTGTGTGCGCGCTCGACCGTCCCGAGAACTAAAGCGGTCCAGTTTATTCCGGTCCAACCGGGACGCCGAATTAGTCCGCAACAGTCTGGCGGCCGTCTGTGGGAACCAAGATTCCCAAGATCCTTCAGAAGCCAAGACCTCACTCCTTGCAACATTCAAGTTCTGCTTCAATGGTGAAAAGAGCCGCCCGCACTGCTGAAGAACCAGTCCCCGACGAACGCATTATGTCGACCCCCGTCCGCACGGATAAGATCAATCAAGCAACCACCATTAGGAAGCTTGAGGACCTAGTGGCAAAGCACGTCGCGCAAACAAACGAGCTCCAGGCCATGATGTTTGCTATCAGCCAAGAAATAAAGCCGCGCAAACCAACGGTCCTCCACAACGCCGTTCAAGCAAGCTGATTCACCTCAATCAGGAGAACACTCCGCCTCAACCAGACATTGCCCGCACAGGGAGTACGACATAGAAAAGGAATTCTCAAGTGCAGATAGCTCCCCCACGCCCGCAGCATTACTCCAAAAGATGCATGATCGCCACCTCGTCGATCCTCATTATGGCGAGAACTTTGGAAACATGATGGGTTCGCGTCAACCACGAAGCAGAGACCAAGTGAACATCTACCCAACTACAACTCACGTGACTCCTAGGCAGGACCGGATCCAGAAGATGGATTTGAAATCCACAGTTTCAGCGGAACCGGCAACCCGCTGGTGCACGTGAAGTGTTTCAAAGCTATCATGCACGCTCGCAACGCTTCAGATCAACTCATGGTCCAGGCATTTCCGACAACACTAAAAGGGAAAGCTCTAGCTTGGTTTCACTCTCTGCAAGAAGAGAGGATAAACAACTGCATTAAACTTGCAGCTCTCTTTGTCAAAAGGTTCATGACGGTCAGGGAGCTCACACCTGAAAGTCTAAGCCCGTATAAAGTCTAGAAAAGAAAACTAGAGAACTGTGTGTACCCCGAGCATAAGAGAAACTGCGACCAACGCACAAGTACATACCAAGAGTGAGAGTTGCGTCAGTTTGCGGCGCTCAACGCCCCCCCAAGGCAAGATCTTTGAAGCAATTCGTAACCACCCGGTCTTGTGCTGTCCCAGGCCGCTCCACCTGGCCGAGGAGATTAGTAAAAATATTGTGAATATCACTGGGGTCGTGGCCACATCACCGACGGGTGCAATCGGCTAAAAAAAGAGATCCAGCGACTGACCAGTCTGGGGGTGGTTGATCAATTCTTATCAAAAAAGAGGCAGCCTCCTAACCCTCACAGCTAAGCCACGAGCAACCCTCGTGCAAACTAAGCCGCGAGCAACCATCGTGCAAACTCCCCGTGGGGGCCTGCCCCCCCCCCCCCCCACGGCTAAGCCGCGAACAACCATCGTGCAAACTAAGCCGCGAGCAACCCTCGCGCAAACTCACCGTGGGGGCCTGCCCCCCTCACGGCTAAGCCACGAGCAACCCTCGTCCAAACTAAGCCACGAGCAACACTTGTGCAAACTCCCCGTGGGGGTCTGCCCCCCTCACGGCTAATCCACGAGCAACCATCATGCAAACTAAGCTGCGAGCAAATCTCGTGCAAACTAAGCTACGGGCAACCCTTGTGCAAACTATGTCACGAGCAACCCTCGTGCAAACTAAGCCACGAGCAAGTCTCGTGCAAACTCCCCATGGGGACCTGCCCCCCTTGCGGCAAAGCCGCGGACTAGAATCGTGCAAACAAAGCCGCAGGCTGGAACCACGCAAGCCAAACCACGGGCTAGGACCGTGCAAACTAAGCCGCGGGCTGGAACCGCGGAAACTGAGCCGCATGATGGAACTGTGCAAACGAAGTAGCGAATCCACCTCGCGTAACATGCTTCGCTCACGCTCTCTCGCAAACCAAACTTGCAAAAACAGTACTCAAAGGAGACAAAGGGAAAAGCAAAATAACTAAATGACATTAAAAACAACGATGTCATACGGGTCGACGCACAAGAGTGCCCACTACAACTGCAAAGCAAAAACAACACACGACACAGATGGAAGGAGAAAGAATACAAAAACACACAAATACAAAAACATGAGGCTGCTACTCATCAGCAGCATCAACATCAGAGCGCTCATCCTCAGAAACGTCATCAAAGCTAAAGCTAGAGATGTCGCATCCTAGGCGCCAGCCGACAAAACGGAAGGCCTTCGCCGCTCCGCGCCTAAGGGCTGGCTCACGAGCGTCTTCCACTTGAAGCTCCACCTCCTTGGACCAGATCTCGTCACGCACCTCTTCCGCAATCAAGCTACGGTCCCGCATGTAGTCCAGCGACTGCAAGTACTCCGCAAGTCCAGCGATCTTCAGCTCCGACACACGACTCTCAGACGATAGCATCTCCACTTGGGCACTCGCCGCCCGAAGTCGAGTCTCTAAACTGGTGGTTTCCTCCTGTGAATGCTTCAACATCTGGGTGGTTCTCTCTACCAGTGCCTTCTCTACCTCCAATGCCGCACGTGCATTCTCCAACTCAGACTTCATCCCAGACCCCATCTGGCGGAATCGTGAAACATCACGATCATGCGCCTCCCTCGAGGAGGCAAGCAAACTCGTCGTTGATCTAAGCTTCTCCTCAAGGTCCAAATACCCGTCCTTCAAGCTCGCATAGTGGTCGTTCCGAATAGCGACAATCCGGCCCTGAATCTCAACCTGCGCAAAGGAAAAATTAAAATTAGCGTCACAAAATGGAAAATGAAAATTTCACACAAGAGTTCTTACCGCTTCATCCGTCGCCTTCAAAGAAGAAGATAACCTCGAAACCGCTGCCTATGTAGGGGAAGACTGGGGGCAGATGAACCAAGTACCTGCACCTCGGGAGGCGAACCGTCATGGCCACCGAAAAGAGAATCATCACCCAGAGAAGACGAACAAGGCAACATACTCCTGCCACATCGGGAAACTACAACGGCCTTCTGCTTCCAGCTACCACCGAAAGACGTCTCAGCGGTACGCCCAGAGACGGAAGAAATGTCGCATTGCAGCAAACGCTTCTCCTCCACAAATGAGAAAATGCTGAACAAGCTATTGGCAAGTTCACGGGGCTCCGAAAACCCCAGCACCGGGGAGAATTCTCGCTCCTTCCCCTTCTGGCGACGACAACGATCGGGGAGCGAATTCCACACCTCCGGTAAACCCCTAGGGTTCCTGATGTAGCCGAAAAGAGTGTTCCCATGACGACAGTCTATCCGAGCCTCGAAATCGAGTCAACTCTTGTTGCTGTGAACCTCCACACGATCCCCACCATCGGAGCGGACATCGCACAACTCTCGGAAGCACTACAAAGTAAGTCTCTCGCCATGCTCACGGAAGAGAACAACCATGCCCATAAGGCGCACTACTCCCAACGAGGTAAACTGGGAGATCAACACCCCGCAAAATTTCAAGATCTCGATCACCTTCTCGCAAGGCGGGAATTGAAAGCCAGACCTTAAAGTACTCTCGCAGACTGTCAGCCAGCCTTGGAGGGGATTCTGCACTCTCTCCTCGACATATGGAATTCTCACCTTCCAAATCAGCGGGTAGCCCGAACTTCTTCCTCCAGATGACAATTTGGTCCTCAGTAAGAGAAGAGCGCATACGCAGTGGTCTCGTGGAACGCATCGATCCCTGTCGCCAAAAAGAAAAATCAGACGCAGTGTGAGAAGCATATTAGCACACGCACAATCCGGCACGCACGCGCACGACACGATGCACAAACACATGCAAGCATCAAGGCACGCGCACGCGACCTGGCGTGCAGCACGCGCAAGCGGCCCGTCGCGCAGCACGCACACACCAGGTGTGCGCAGTCCGCGCGCGCACGGTGCGCGCGGTCCGCGCAGTCGCGCACTGTTTTGAATTGCGCCCTATAATGTTCCTCATGATTTGAAGAGACATCATCAATCATGCTAAGGGACATAATATATTTGATGTGCGCTTAAGTTCATGCATGCATGTTGTCCTTGATTGGACAGGTGAACAAAAAAAGTAAGCTGGAAGTCAGATAATTTGACTAAGGCAAAAGCGTTGAGACCACTGATACAGCTGAGACAGCTGAGAAGAATGTCTCAGCATAATCGCTGAGACAGCTGAGAAGCTCAATGCAAAACGTTGAGAGAAGAATGTCTCAGCAAAATCGCTGAGACAGAAGATAGTCTCAGCTGTGAAGAAGAAAACGTTAAGACAGTTCAGAAGAAACCGCTGAGACAGAAGATAGTCCCAGCTGTGAAGAAGAAACCGCTGAGATAGTTGAGAAGGAACCGCTGAGACAAAGCCAGCAGAAATTCTCTAAGTCCAGAAGCGTTGAGTGAAGCAGGTTCACTCAACGCTTCTAATGAAGAGCCAAGTCAGCATGCGTTGAGTGACTTAACACCACTCAACGCTTAATGAGCTCTGGAATTTTTCTAAGTCCAGAAAGTTATGACCACTACTGACGTCACCAGAAGTCAACAAGTCAAAGTATTTCGTGTCATTGCGGGAAAGCTACAGCAGCACCGGATGACCACTCTGACGTCACCAGAAGTCAACAAAGTCAAAATAGTTTATGCCGTTGCGGGAAAGCTACAGTAGCGCCGGAAGCTACGATTTGTCCTCTTCTGAGGGAGGTGGCGCTCACCATCCTTGGCTGAGCCCACACTCAAATTGTGTCGTTGATTCAAATCAACTGATATAAAAAGAAGAGAGAAAAGAGGATTATGATTAACAATAACAAACGAAGAAAAATATGAAAAAGAGACTGCTGGACTTCATCTTCTCCGATTAGCTTGAAAGTCAAGTCCAGCAGTGCAAGCCATCAGGCAGAGAAAGATAGCTGAAGCTTTTCCAGTTCAGCAAGTTTGTTCTTTGCAGAATAAGATGGCTGATTCATCTAATCAATAAGGAAAGATAGCTGTGTGAAGGGTCGTCAGCCTTCAACAGTAGATAGTTGTTCTTCAGTGCAACAGAGATACAATTAGCTGTAGAAGAAGACTAATTCCTTCTACAGCAAGAGGGTTACACTGATATCTGCTCAGTACAGCATGGTGGACTCAGAGATTTATCTCTGAGTCAGTGATTTAATTTATTTCAACTTCTTGATTAAATTCTCGTAAGATTCAGGCTGTCTGAATCTGAGCTGTAGGGCCTTTTGTGCCTGAGTTGTAGGTCACTAATTAGTCACTGAGGTAGGTGCCTTGCTGGGGTAATAAGGTAGGATCCAAGTGTGGATCTAAGAGTAGGGCTGTCCTCTCAGCCTGAGCAGTAGGGCTTAACAGTCTGAGGTAGGTGACTGTTGAGTCACTGAGCTGTATGTGACAAGTGTGTCACTGGAGGTTATAAGTAACCATTCACTAAACCACCAAGTTAGTAGGGGGGGGGGGGGGGGGGGGGGGCGCCATAACCACCTCCTGGCAGGTATAAAAGGAGCCCCAGGTCTGCTCATTTCTCACCTTTTTTGCTCCGGAGTGTTCTTCTTCCTCAAGCCAGAGTTCTGTCGAACTCCTCCCTCAGGTCATCTTCAAGCCGCCTACGAGCCAGAGGAACGTCTAAGTCCCCAAGTGCGCGGAGAAGGAAAGAAGACGACCACCACTAGCGCTCAAGCACACCAGCGACCAAATTATCATCCAAAACTCCCTCGGCGCAGCCTATTGCCCGTTGCGAGCCAGAAATTCTCTCTCACCTCAAAGTTGTAACAAGGAGCGACTTGTCGCCCTCGATTCTCCCAGCATATTGTAACCGCAATCTGATAGTGGACATTGACCGGCACAGATCCGGTCACGTGATTTTTTACCCAGTTGAGAGATTTTTCCACGTTAAAACTTCTTGTGTCAACTCTCTCTTTTCATTGATTGTGCGCGCTCGACCGTCTCGAGAGATATGACGGTCCAGTTTATTCCAGTCCGACCGAAACGCCGAGTTAGTCCGCAACAACAACAACAACAATGATGTAACATAAGCATCCAACTCAAAACTAATTCATTAGAATGAAGAAGCTCAAAACATAAATTGAGTGCCTAAAATTATGCTAGTTCTTCTATGTGAAATTATTCTCGACAAACAATATTTTGCAGTGTTTTAATGCCTGAAGTGATACTCCAAATTTGAAATGAAGCAGAAAGGGCTCTTATGATTCGTTTTTTGCTCTATAATTCAGATATTCTTCCTTCAAAGGGCGCGTTTGAAAAAGCTCTTTACACGTTTGACATCGGCCAGAATGACTTCACCTCCAAGCTCGTAGCTATAGGAATCAAAGGCGTCCAGCAATATCTTCCCCAAGTGGCCGATCAAATTGCTTGGACTATAAAGGTACACATATGTATACTTTCTCCATGCAAATAAAATATTGCTGAGTATTTAACTGCAAAATATATCTTTGATTTTACAAGACTATTATATATGTATATAAGTTGCTTTTATGATGTAAATTTAAGTATGAATGAACAATCATTAGCATTGTGACCATTTTTGTTCATTTTAAGTTCACTTTAGCCCATAAATTTATGAGAACATATTATGTTTTGTTTTGCACGTATTTGAGATCTATAACATTTTATATAATTCAATGAAAATAAATCTATTTTTTAATATGGCCCGACTTACCCGCCATAGCATTGCATCATGCCCCTTGTTGTTGGACGGACCAACACGAATCAAAAAAAGACATGTCAACATTAGTCACACATTGCCTATCTAGACGGTCCACTCATGCTTATAATTGACCCCGCCTCTCGTATCTTTGACCCGGATTTTCAAATGGAATATAGGTGTGGTGTTGTGGCCCATGTAAACTCTTTAAAATTTAACACCCTTTTGAAAATGGGATTGCACGGTCCGCAATTCATCTTGAATCCAATGTCATCGCGGCGGGTCACTCGGTTTTTCTCTAGTCGAGAGAATCAGATCGACTTAACTTGAAAGTGAGTTGAATGCGCACACAGTCAAAAGAGATCACCAATTTTCCGTAAATGACGAACATGTCCCTTGGGAGGCCTGGGCAAGTTGACCGGTGACTGTGGTGGCCAAAAAGCGGCGGAGGCGGACGGAGGCAGAAGAAGTGTTTCAGTCGAAGTCCTACGGATTTGACTCAAAAATCTTTAGGAAGAACCCTTTCAGTCATGATTTTGAGAATATAGCTTTCCATTCTTAATCTTCGAAATAATATTCAAGAAAAAAATGTCAAATAAATGTGTGGTTGTTTTGCTTATTTCAGTGCTGTGCTGATTTATGAAATCCTATGAAGCAGGATTTGTATGATAATATTGGAGGAAGAAAGTTCATGGTGTTTAATCTAGCACCCATCGGATGCTTCCCTGCTTTCCTCACCCTTCTTCCTCACAACAACTCCGATCTCGATGTCTATGGATGCTTGATTTCGTACAATAATGCCGTCGATGATTATAACATATTGTTGAAAGAAACTCTTCGGCGAATTCGATCGCAGTTGCCGAACGCGAATGTCATTTATGTTGACACCAATTCCGTCAAGCTCGAGCTCTCTCGCCATCCACGAAACTACGGTGAGCTTCCCACCATTTTCTTATTCTTCTTCTCTTTTTAGAGTAAATAAATACTATTGATTAAGGGTGATGTGAAAGACAATCAAACGATAAAAACAAATCAAACAAGAAAATCATATAAAGCTGTAGAGTCGTATAGACCTTGACTTGCGCATAACCGTTATGAAATTGCATTGTATGCGCATAGTCAAAGTCGTCTTGTATATAGTTATTGTCATTAATTAATTTAATCAAAGATTTCCTGAGAATTAGCATAATTGGAGGTTTCACCCCTCAATTTTTTGAAATTTCAAATATCTCCCCGAGGCTGTTTGTTTACATTTGATAGCATGTCTGCACAAAAACACCCCTGAAGGAGATGTTCGAGGGATATTTTTGTGCATGCACTGGGGAGGTATATGTAATTTAAAAAGATAGAGGGATCCAACATGATATTTTTGAGTGTTTCGGGAAATAGCCCTAAATAAATATAAAACAAAAAAAAAATAAAAAACTTTAATGTTGCATCAAAAATGAAACTTCATTTTTTTTAAGAGTGACAGACACGGGTTCCACCCATACAGCTAACTGTGACAGTATCTCAACTACAATAGTGTACGTCGGCTGCGGGGGGTGACATTATCTCGGTCATGATATTGTCCTTGCGCGACGAGCGGCGGGCGCCACCGCTCGCAAACTCCTGAATGTTAGATTCTGCTCGTCGCTTATTTTTTTTAATGTACACAAAGGTTTGCAAGCGGTTAAGAGAACACAATTTTTATTGTAGATGGAGAACCTTGTACATTTTTTTAAAATAAAAGAAAAAACATAAATTTTAAAAATTAAAATTTTCTTAAAATTAAAAAGTGAATGTTTATGTGAATGAATGTCCCAAATTAATCATTAATGAAATTTAAATGAAAAGGAGTGAAATTGATCACATAATTCAGGGCTAAAATAAGGGAGCAAATCTTGACCTATTTTTAAAGACCAGAGCCCATACTCTTACACAATTATCTTCTCAATCCATCCGACCAGGGCTAAAATATGGGACCAAATCTTGTTGTGGCTCCGGCGGCGGGGCTTATAACTATGATCCCCTCGTCTTCTGCGGGAACACTAAGGAAATCAATGGCGTCAACTTGACCGCCACCGCCTGCGGCGACCCACAGAACTACGTAAGCTGGGACGGAATTCATGCAACCGAGGCTATGAATAGAATCATAACGCGGGACGTTCTCCGCGGCTCTCGCTTCGATCCTCCCTTCCCCCTCGCCCGCCTCTGCGATCTTAATCCAATCGACTGATCCGTGCGGCCGGTTCGACCTTCATTATCAGCGGATGGAGTTTGCTTGACGGTATATGTTGTGTTGAATAAGATGTGAGGATATGTGGAGGAAGGTTAAGAGGCTGAACTTTGGAGGAGGGTGCTCTTAATAAAATGCATGTTTTATTAATTATAAATAATTGTATTATGATAAATGTATATATTCAGTTATTTCTTACTTGGTATTTTTTATTGTCTAGTTCAATATTTACCGGTCATGGCGATCATATAGAAGAGGCGGTCCAATAAATTTATATTTTTCATGTTATTTTTAAGCATCAAAATGATGAAAATCAATTTTACTATATGGTATTAATTTATTCAAAGAAAAAATAAATAAAATTTATGATTATATAAGTAAAGAAAATAAAATCAATAATACATTTAAAGAAAAAATAAATTATGTGGTTAAATAATTTCCATCAGAATATATATAATCCATAAATTATCTGTGGATGGGCCTAATCCATACATTAGGCAAAGATGGGCCTGAGCCTATAAGACCAAGCCCATATAGGCAGGCCCCAAAAATGGCAGAGAGGGCGTAGTTAGGCCCCTAGGCCTAGCATGGGCTTATCACAGGCCTAACTAAACTCAGACCCCTACATGGCAATCAGAGTTTTCGGCTTTGTATGGGACAGTTGATGCTGATGAAAAATTATTGATCAAATAGAACTGATTGAATACAGTTATAAAATTAGTGATGAATAAGTTGTAAACTGTTTGGACAATTTATGCATAAGTGCTTATCAAAAAAAAATTATGTTATTTGTACTTAGATGCATTTCACGGGATGAGAAGAAAGGGGGAATCACGAGGGCTAGCGGCGGCTTTCAGGAAGTGCCTATGAATTTTTTATGAGATAAGCATTTATGAGAAGTCATAAGCTGGATCCGAACAGTTCTTAAAAAAACAACTTACTAGTAATTTTAAAATAAGTAATTTTCTAGTAGTTGCACAAACAAACAACTGTAAAACTATATTTGTGTTTTGAATAAAGATTATTTATCCGCATAAATTGTCTCAAATAGAGTCTTTATTGCACCTCTAGTTCACTTCTCACATCCTTTTATATTTTTTTTAATACAAAAAAAAAACTATACAACATACAACTATAGATAAAGTGGAAACCAATTCTTATCATAAAAAAAAACCTCCATTTAGGGCCCCAAGTGAAGAGGATTGGTATAAAACTAGATTTATTAAATTATATTAGATTTATTAGTAGAGCTTATTATAAATTCTCGCCCAAAAATACTCCCCAAATTATCCACTAATCTATATGTTCGAGAATATTTAGATAGTCTAATGGATATTAAATTTTTACTTATAATACGGGGATTTGGCAGAATGCACTCCCGAAATGCAAGCTTTTGGCAAAATGCACCCCCAATCTTAAATATTGGCAAAATGCACCCCCCAAATACATTAATATTGGCAGAATGCACCCTAGGCTTAATATAAAGGGCATTTTGGTCCTCTAATACATTAATATTGGCAGAATGCACCCCCGAAATACAAGCTTTTGGCAAAATGCACCTCCAATTTTAAATATTGGCAAAATGCACCCCGAAATACATTAATATTGGCAAAATGCACCCTAGGCTTAAAACAAATCTTTGCTTTCTGAGTATTGAAGAACTCCTGTGTTTGATTCAATGCTGTTTGATTGTCAGTTACAGTAGGATGATAATGTCGTTTGATGCTCTTTCAAATAATACTTGTTTGATTTAAGTGGCATTGTTTGTGGTGTGGGTGGAATTGTCCAAAATCAGCATTAGCAACTTAGCATAACGAGGATTAGAGAAATGGGAAACAGATGTGGGCTAGCTGCTCACGATGATGATCCTTGTGCCCCCGTCCCGGCAAAAATCTCAAGTAATGGTGAAATTCCCATTGACCCAAAAGCTGGAATTGATGGTTGGACTTGCATCACATCCAGGAAAATAAAGAAAAAGCCCTTAAAGTTAATGCTGCCAGAAAGCCCTCAAATAACATGTTACCAACAGTGAAAAGTCCTCAGATCTTAGTTGAAACTCCAACCGAGCCCTCATGCCCCAATCCAAATGTTCCGCCCCATGAACAATTGTTACCTGTGCCAAATATGCAGCAGCCAGCAACAGCCGCCACCACCAACATTGAAGCTGATCAACATAATGATTCAAGTGAAGATGAAAAATGTGGAAATTTTTCAGATGACGCAATGCTTCAGGATCAAGATGATCCACCAGAAATCCAGCAAGATATCCAGCAGTCTTTCTCCAATGAATTAAAACATTTCAGTGAATCAAAATACTTCCAATGAATCAAAACATTTCAATTGAATTAAAACATTTCAGTGAATCAAAACACTACCAATGAATCAAAACATTCCAATTGAATTAAAACATTCCAGTGAATCAAAACAAAAAACACACAAAAAATATGTCCTCTTAATACATGAAACAAAATCTTTCCCCTTAAAGTTAATCAAATCAAAAAACACAAAATCTGTCTTCTTGCCATGAACTCGAAATTGATAGTCACGATCATCTTCCAAAATTCTTACGCACCTACAATTCAATACAAAGAAAGTATTAGAAACAGAGTAATAAAGAGATGTGCTAATTAAAATTAAAATATTGCTTACCGGAAGTTTGGATTTTAATGTTGATGTTGAAGGCATTGTTGATTGTGATGCTACCCGACATCCTTTTTTATTATGCCCGCGTGATCCACAGTTGGAGCATGTGTACTTTGCACCATGTCTCTTAATTCCATATTGTCCCGCTTCTAACTCACCTTCCTCTTTTCTTCTGTTATGTTGTTGCGGTCTTCCGGGCTTCTTTTGTATGTTAGTCCAAGGAACGATTGTAGTCAAATTAGCCAAGGGCCACTTCTTGCTTGAATTAATTGGGTTTAGTAAATATTCATATGCTCTCATGAACATCTCTCTTTTATACCAATGTTCCACATAGTCTTCAACCATTTCTCTACGATGAAGGACACACGATGTTGCATGTACACAAGGAATACCGGTGAGATCCCAACGCCTACAACTACAACATCTCAAAGTCAAATCTACCGTCCACGTATCTCCACTACATCCTTGAACTTCAAATTTGTCGTGACCGTTCCATACCAAAAAATATTTGTGGGCATCATTCTTATTCTTTTCCAATAATTTTTGTATGGATGTGCACACTTCTCCACTAAATTTGAGCACCTTGTCCCGTTGTGTATGAAGTCTTTTCAT
The DNA here is from genome assembly GCA_039583875.1 of Platanthera guangdongensis. Taxonomy (NCBI): domain Eukaryota; kingdom Viridiplantae; phylum Streptophyta; class Magnoliopsida; order Asparagales; family Orchidaceae; genus Platanthera; species Platanthera guangdongensis. The sequence goes on from CM077148.1 coordinate 188,294,490, forward strand.
TAGAATTACTCTTATTGTCTCCAACATAGTAATTATAGGCTTGTCTCTAGCCTTTAGGATCACATTGTTAAAACTTTCACAATAGTTATTTAACAACATATCACATTTGGGCCAAACCCTAAAATAAGATCTTGCCCAATTTTTCTCATTTCTTTATCGTACCCAATTATATGCCATAATGTTACACGCCTTTAGCTTTTCCATCGCCGCATTAAAATCAACAATTCTACTTGCAGACGCAGCTCTCCATAGCAACTCCTTTAGTTCCAAGCCTCTAAATTTTTGCTTAAAGTTGTTATACATATGTCGAACACAAAAGCGGTGTTCGGCATTGGGCAATAACTCTTCAACGGCCTTTATTAGGCCCTTCTGCTTATCTGAAATGATTGTTCACAAGTGACTGTTCTCCATACACAAGTCTTCCATAAGTAGACTAATAAACCAAGTCCACGTCTTTGTATTTTCCTTTAAAATATAAGCATACGCAATAGGAAACATGTTATTGTTACCATCAATACCGACGGCAGATAGTAGTACCCCACCAGCAGTTGTTTTGATGTGAGTGCCATCCAAACCTATTATTGATCTACATCTAGCCATGAATCCCTTCTTCAAAGCACCCCAACAAATATAAATGCTCTTGAAAATGCATGTCTGAGAGACTACGGAATGCTTACACTTTACCTTAATAGTAGTATCTGGATTTGTCCTACGAATCTCATCACAATAGTCCCAAAGCTTTGAGTATTGCTCCAACTCGGTGCCATTAATTGCTTTTGTAGCATGCCTTTTCACTCTATACATTTTCCAAACACTTAAAGATGTTCTATTATCAACTTGCATCACCTCTTGCATTGAAGTTGCGGGCCATTCGAGATTGCTCCTAATGTTGTGTTCATACTTAGAAGCCAAATATTTCACCTTGCAATGCCTGGAATCTGCAACTCTATAGCATGAGTGCTCCCATTTAATTGTCTTGACTTGAAAAGTCCTATCATTCTTCGATATGAAATAAGCAAATAAAACTCAACCACAATTACACGTAAGTTGAATTTTATCGCTACACTTTTTTGTAAATTTAATCGGTCTACCTTGCTTCACCGAATATAATCTGACAGCATCCCTAAAATCTGTTGCTGAATTGAAGCACAACCCAACCTCAAACTCGAAGTCGTCATGATCGGCGTCTCCTTGATAAATTTGAATTTGTGAACCCTTACGTTTTTCTTGCCTTAAAGTAGGTAAACCGGCATTCAGATTTGTTTTGGAATCTCTCATGTCTATAGATTCAATGTCACCTTCGATACTTTGACAATATGAAGTGTCATCCAACTCAAATTCACTATCTTCAAAATCATTTGTGAAAGAAGAATTAGAAGTTTCATCATCCTCTGCCATAAAATCTGAATCACTATCACCATCAGACGACATTTCCTCTTGATAGTCATGTGCGCTAATTATCACATTATCCCATTCAACATCATCCATTGTTTAAATTAACACGAAAGGACTCTAGCGCCCACGATGTCGGAATGCACGAAGCAGGAGCTATACCAGACGACTGACATTATACATGCAAAATAGTAATAATAATACAACATGAGTATCTAGTGGTTTTATGCCCTATTTACAACCAAAAAAAAAAGAATCCTAACTATTCTTTGAATGCAATATTGATATCAAGTAAGCTAGCAACAGGGGCACGAATGATGGAAATGTTACCCAAATCACAACTACCTGGTCGTGATGATGGAGGGGGTCGCCTGAACTTGTGAGTTCTTCAGCCGTCGAGGAGATCTACGTCCAGAAAAGCGGGGATTAGGGAACGCTTGCGGTTCGCTGGCAGCAATACAAAGACGTGAATTGGTTACTCTTGGCTGTAGCGCCAACGATGTCGCTGTCGGGAACGATGAAGTAGGGAGTAATGACTGAAGAAAATGTCGGCGATCACCCGGTCGGAAAGCACGAATGATGGAAATGTCACCCAAATCACAACTACCTGGTCGTGATGATGGAGGAGGCTCGCGTAAATTTGTGAGTTCTTCAGTCGTCGAGGAGGAGATCGACGTCCAGAGAAGCGGGGATTAGGGCACGCTTGCGGTTTGCTGGCAGCAATACAAATACGCGAATGCGTTACTCTTGGTTATAGCACCGACGATGTCGCTGCCGGGAACGATGAAACAGGGAGGAATGGCTGAAGAAAATGTCGGCGATCACCAGGTCGAAAAGCACGAAGCAGCAGAGACGTTGGCACGGTTGCGGTTTGCTGTCGACCTAATTTCACTCTGAAGCTTGTGTTATGGAGGTGAGAACTTTAAATGACAAAATTACCCTTCTTAATAGCGCACCAGGGTGCAGAGTGCCAACGTCTTTGTATTTGGGGGGTGCATTTTGCCAATATTTAAAATTGGGGGTGCATTTTGCCAAAAGCTTGCATTTCGGGGATGCATTCTGCCAAATCCCCCTTATAATACAATGATTCTTGTACAAACATTTTATACTTTCTCAGTACCGTCGCAATAATCGACTCACCTAACCCAATTTCTCTCAGTCGGCCATTACCAGCTGATCCACCATCTCCACCAAATCCGCCGGGACAAACTCCGGCCATCCGCCGCCCTACTGTCGACCATTAAGACCACGACATCGCCGCCCCAGATTCATCCTCGTCAAACCCTCCACCCCTAATTTAGCACGCCGCCCTCCACTTTTCCCGCTCCTCTCTGAAATTTCTCCATTTCAATTCCCTTCCGCTGTCTTTTCCGCTTCCGCCGGGCCGCCGATTGCCGGCATTCCGGCTTCCCCTCTGCATAGAATCAGCTCATGTCTCGGCGCCGCTTCGTCCCTTCCTTATTAGCCCCATTTTTACTCCTCCTGTCCGTTTCTCTGTTCGCCGCCTCCGGCGAACAGAGTAACGACAGGTTCTCCGGCTTAGACACCCTCATCCGAAATCGCGCCTTCCTCTCCCTCCCTCTCCACCGCACAGGCGACCCTTACCGCGTCCGCCTCCCCTCCAACCTTTCCGCCGTCACCGCCGTCGCCGTACGGCTCCGCGGCGCCGACCTCTGGCTCCGCGGGGCCGGCGTCGGCTCCTTCCACCTCCCCCCGGGCATCTTCACCGGTCCCTACGCGAGGCGGACGCTTCTCGTCTTCTATGACCTCGGCAATCTCTCCGCATCATACTTCTCGGTCTCCGGCAACGTCCTCATTGCGCCGGTGATGGTCTGCCTCGCCTACGACGCGTCCAACGCGACCTTCTTCCCGTCGACCGCCGGTATCAGAGAACTCAGCCTCCAGCCGACACGCGATTTGATAACAATCGCTTTTTCGGCTCCGGCTGAGAGGTCCATGTTGGCGGCGGCTCGGTGCGTCCAGTTTATGCCGAACGGGTCGGCGAGTGTCGGCGCAGGGGTAATGGAGGGGATGAGGTGCACGGCGACGGGAACAGGGCATTTCTCTGTCGTTGTTCCGGTGGCTGTGACGGAGTCACGGCGAGCGGCGGAGGCAGTGAAGAAGGAGGGGAGGAGGTGGTTGGTATGGGTTTGGGTGGCGCTGGGATGCGGGGCGGCGGCGGCGGTGGGGTTGGGGTTGGGATTGAGGGTGACGAGAGTGGGAAGGAAAAGGAGGTTTGAGGAGATGGAGAGGAAGGCGGAGGAAGGGGAGGTGTTGGATAGAGTGTGGGTTGGGGGCAGCAAGATGCCGGCGGCGGTGGTGGCGGCAAGGACGCAGCCTGTCATTGAGAACGAGATCATTACATTGGCTTCTGCCACCTATTAAATACTGCTTTTCTCGTGAGTAATTTTATGTGCAAATCGGTTTTGGCTACGTGCAAATCTTTCTTTCAAAAAAACTGGCAGAACAACTATGTGCAGACCGATTTTTACGGGTTCACAAGTAATTCTGGTTTTTAGTTTGGTTTGCACTTAACATGATTTGCACGTAGCCGAACTTGGTTTGCACATAACCGATTTTTACGGGTTCACAAGTATTTGTTGGGATTTGTTAATTTCTTGCAGATTTGGTTATTGACATGATTTTATTAGGGGCATTCACATCTCTAATGACATAGCAAGTGAACCCTTCTATATGTAATTTTGCCTAAATTAATTTAAATTGTAAATATAAGCATCTCATTATTTCTATCAAATATAAAAAGAAATCAAATGTGTGCCAATAAAAAACAAGAAAAAAAAAGATATGCTTCTTCAAAATTTTATGAATTTTGCCAACACGATATATTATCTCATGAGTTAGATGACTTGATGCATGATATTTTTTGAAGAAATTCATGACAAAATCATTGAACACTCCTTCGATTGACTTTGATGCATGACATTTATATGTAAATTTGTCTAAAAGGAAATCAAATGTGTTAGGCTCCGGTGCTGCTCATATGAGGAATTTGTCAGAGCTTCGACTTGAGAAAGAAGAAAACTCAGAGAAAAAATATGAGAAGTGAGAAGATTTGGGTCTCATTTTATAACCTCCAGGGAGTGGTTATAGTGGTTATGCGGCTATCCGCACATCATAATCACCTGAAATTAATATTTTTACTATAGTTTATGAGTGTGCATTTATGATAATTAATCTCGTTATTTGCACCCTAAATAAATTATTAAATTATTAATAAAATTTCATCACTACCCCGATGGTTAGTGGATGGTTACACGCGAATCGGACGGTAGTGGAATGACCTCAAACGATCGAACGGCGAAGGCGAAACTCCATGGGCAGCCGACGAACTCGCCGCCGAATTTGACGGCGAGGGGAGGACCGCCGGCGGTGGCCGAGGAGGAGCGGCCGGCGCAGCCGCTTCCTCGGTCGCGCGTCGGCGGCCGAGGAGGAGCGGGCGACGCGACCGCTTCCTCGGCCGCGCGGTGGCGGCGAGGTAGAGCGGCCCCCGCGGCCACTCGCCTCGGCCGCGGCCGGCGGCCGAGGGAGGGAGCGGCCCGCGCCGGCCTCTCCCTTGATCGGGGCCGGCGCGCCTGCTCCCTTGACCGCGGCCGACGCGGACGCTTGTTCGGCCGCAGTCGGCGGCCGAGGCAGAGCGGCCCGCGCGGCCGCTCTTTCGGCCGCGGCCGGCAGTCGAAGGGGAGCTGCCTGCGCGGCCGCTCGCTCGGCCGCGGCCAGCGGCCGAGGGGGGAGTGGCTGTCGGGGCCGTCCCCTCGGCCCCACGCCGGGGGCCAGCGCGGCGAGAAGAGGGGGCGGCCGGCGGCCGGGTAGGAGGCCGGCTCCCCGACGCCGGCGAGGCAGCATCCGCGGCGGTTCATCCATTATGCGTGATGGGATTGGGGCGCGTGGGTATCGGGCGCGGTGATCGCGCATGCGGTCAAACTCATGATCCTGTTATTTCTGATGTGGAGATCATGGGGGTGTGATTATGCACACACCCACACGTATAAAAATGAATCTAATTCGTAACAATGCTCTTGTAGGAATTCAAAAAATCAATCCATTTTGGTTTCTCAATTGAGCATGATAATGACATGATCATTGCATCTACACCTTGTCTCAAGCTCTATTTGTTCACAAACATATACCTCCTTGAAGATAATACAACTTTAGCCTTTGCAATATGAAGTATATTGCTTTATTATGAAATACAATGCTTTCAACATCCTTGAAATAGTAATCGTGCCGACTACTTCATAACCTTCTCATTTTCTTCCTTTCCTTTTTTTCACTTTTTCTATCTAGTTTCACTTTGCTGTATTCTTTCATTTCATTTCTGTGGTGTTTCAATTCTTGATCAGTTGATTGGACATAATTTCTTCAACCGTTGCATGGTCTTACAAGTCGCCACTCGCCATTGTTTAAATAAAATTTTTGATTGATTTACCAGCTGATTAAGCGAGAATTAGTCGGTGGCTACGATCAAGTGAGAAAATTCAGATTTTAAGTTCATATTTGATGTGCACATAGCTGATTTGGGTGCACTATGCGGAGACAAAAAAAAGATTTTAAATTAATGTGCATATAGCAATTTTGAGTTCGCATATAACATTTCTCCAAACAAAAATATATCAGGAGTGAACATCCTTCCACCTAGCAAGGCGAAGTGAACATCCTTCCATCTAGGCTCTGTTTGGCGCGGCTGCAGCGACTGGAGAAGCAGTGGTGGAAAGCAGTGGTGGAATAATCAACTGTTTTGCATAGTGTTGACAGAATCTGTGAAACTGTTTGGAACAACAGCTGTTTTGAAACAAAATTTTCTAAAAATAAATAAAAAAATTCTTTTAAAATAATTTATAAAATGTTATAACGTTTATAAAAAAATATATAAATATAATTTAAATTATAATATAATATAAAATATAATATAAAATATAATAAAAATAATAATTTTTAAAAAAAGGGTGGGGGGGGGGGGCAGCAGCGCTGCAGCCAAGGCTGCAGCGCTGCTGCTGTTTTTGAGTCGCGGAAACTTTCCGCGACTCAAAAAACAGCGGCCCACTGCTGTTTTTCCACGGTGGCTGATGTCACCGTGGTGCCCTGAAAGTTTGTTTGGCGAGGCGGTGGGAAAATCGGCGTCACCCCACTCCCAAAACGCCCCGCCAAACAAAGCCCTAACCTTCTTCTGGACATTAAAGTTCTTGAATAGCTGATTTAGGCTCTGTTGGCACGGTGATGGCGGTCGTAAACGCATGGGTTAAACTGTCATTCATTAAGAATCACCTAACAAACATCATCCGTCGAACATAAAAATGGATGAAGTTCCTTAGATGGGCATTAACGAATGACAATTTAACCTTCATGTGGACCATGTTCATGACCGACATCACCGTGCCAAACGGAGCCTTTAATAGTCTTCCTTCTTGAATGTAGAGATGACATATCTGTTGTACAGATAACTATTCCCTCTCATCTTTACAATTCAAAATTTAAAATCCAACGACAATAATGAGATTAGGCTTCGTTTGGTACGGCATTGTAATTGCTCCGCTCAAAATAATCCATTGGGGCTTATCGATGTGAAATGACCTTATATAGTACCTTCAGCGTAGATCCATTGCACTCTATTGACACGTAACCCAATGAGTCGTTTCGAGTCGGTACTGACACGCGCGGACATATAACTAAATATCCTAACAATCTACTCATATGTCTGCGGTGAGACCAACGTCAGAAAAAGGGTTGGTGTGTGTAAAGTTCAACCAGAATTCGATACAATACACAACCGTGCACACAACATCTGTCAGAATAAATTAAACTTAAAGAAACATAATTTAGTATGCACGCATAAGAATAAAGCATAAACTCAATAGCAACACATCAAAGTAAAAAGTACAATCAGAGAATCAGGTACTAGCACATCTAGTGTTTCATGATCAACTAAAGAGCAATAGAAATATTCCAAACAATAGATGAACAGAAATAAAGCTAAACAGTGCTCTAGACCAAAGACAAAAAACCAAACAAACACTCTAGAAGTCAGCGTCCAACAGGTCATTCTCCTCTGGATCCCAACCTACAAGTGTTCCTCCATCAGCAGCAGCTCCTGTAATTTCCAACAAAAAAGTTCATTCAAAATGAATTCAACCTTGAAAAATGTACAAATATCTAGTTCTACTTATATGAACGTAGTACAGCATGAGAAAGCATGTGTAGAGTATTTACGTTTTACCTCATAATTTATTATCTGTTTTCAAAGAAACGATGTTATGGACTTCTGGACAACGCAGCTGTATCTACGTTCCTGTTTGAAATGTTACGTTACTGTTTTTCTAAAGTCAATTAGAACTCATCAAATATGAAATGAAACCAATAAATAAAAGAAGAGTCAAATCTATTCAGATTGTGTTATCAAATGGATAATAACACTCTCCTCCTAGATAAGGAAGACGAACCCAGATGGAGTTGCTAACATCAAATGGGGAATGAAACAACTCACCAGATTTGTACTCAGCAACGCTGAACATCAGCGGAGCACAACACGCTTGCTTTGACAAAGAAAAGTGAAAAAATCAAAACATTTGAAATAAGGCTGAACTTAATCGCCTAAGATAGTTCACTAAGGCTCATCGATGTGGAATAATCTTATATATTATCTCCAATGTATAGCCGTTACACTCTAGTGACACGTAACATAATAAGTCGTTCCGAGTCGGTCCTGACACGCACAGACATATAACTAAATATCCTAACAAGCATTTCACGGCCTCCATTTGGAGTAAACGCCGCCGGAAATAGCAGAGAGCATTAAATATCGACTGGAAATCTAGAAATCCAGTCGAAATTCTTGCATTACAACCGGAATTCTGGTATTTCGTCGAACCTGCAAATTTTCCGGTATTTTTCCGGAGTGAAGTTAGCGAAGCAGTAATATAACCACGGAGGAAAACATTGGGTCTCTCTCCGTCTTCCCGACAACCGAAAGAAAAGTATACATCTGATATCTGATGGAGAAAGCCCGAAAGCGATTTTTGCCTTCTTTCTATACGCAAAATCTAGCGCTGATGGAGGCAAGACCAAGAAGGACGTCACTGTTGCTGTGTTTTTCGCCATCAGCGCCTGCAGCAGCGTGTAGCTTAAACAAACACTCTAACCCGCCGTTCAATAAGTACTACTACACCACAGGCAAGTCACTGTCGCTCTCTCTCTCTTCACCATTTCTCTTTCTATGTCTATGTCTCTGTCCTCTTAACTCTGCCCATCTCTCTCAATGTAGCCCCCACTCCTGCACGACGCTTCAGAGTTCAGAAGGAAATCGTGCAAGTTATTGCATGAGCCCAGTAAATTAATAATATCTACGACACTAACTGGGATAAATTAAGCTGATTGTTAACTGCAATCAGTTATTGGCTACTCGCATCCCAAAATTTTTCAATTTTTCGCGTCATTTTGAAATACGTTTGTACATGCAATATCAAGAAAAGTGTTCCATATGAAGTTGTAGATATCGACAAGATCTACAATTTTCGTGTTGATCACTTTTCCTAAAAATGCATGTACAATGCGTACTTTGAAAATATGTTTAGGCTTTGCGTCTTTTCGAAATACGCCTTGTACATGCAATTTCAGGAAATGTATTCACACTAAAGTTGTAGATCTCGTCGATATCTACAACTTTCGTGGTGAACATTTTTCCTGAAATTGGATGTACAAGGCGTATTTCGAGAAGACGCGAAAAATTGGACGATTTTGGGGTGCGACTTGCCCATTACGAGTTGCGGTTAACAATCACCTAAATTAACATCAGTTTCTTGCTCGTCCCAAATTAATATCTATGGCAGATCAAATGTTTTAATCCAAATAATAATACGGCGCAAATATCATGTTTTTTACACAACCTTGCATCCTGATAAATTGGAAATGACTCCGGCTTTGTCTCAATGCAGGTCCATCTTAAAGTTGCTTCCTGTGGGTATTTTTTTGATGGGTCGACCCCTCGCACCACGATGCCTCATGAGTTTTCTCCAACCAGGTCAAAGAAGCCAAGCACTCGCGCAAGGAGGGGGACACAAGCGCAACACATCCGCAGCATGCGCTCCCCGAGCACGCGCTCAATGCGCCCACGCTGAGCACGCCTGTGGACCAAGCCACATACAAAAAATCTGACAACCAAGCCCCCAACAACTCTGATGCCGACATCACACCACTCGCAAAAGAGGCCATGTTTGCGCCCCATGCAGAATTGGTGAAACACATGCCAGATATAGGAGAGCTAAAGTCAAGCGCTTGCCAACTTTGGATCGCGTCATGGCCAAACAATTCGCCTACGAGAACCGCATGCCTAAAGAGCCCACTAGCACTGCCAGCTCAGCACACCCAGTCCCCCCGGCCGAAGAATTAGAGCCTCATCAATCCTATTACTGCACGAAAGGAGCAGACCTCGACCCTTCATCTCAATGGATCTTACGTGAAGAAATTCGCAGCATAATCGCTGAAGAGTGCAAACAAGACAAGCAGCGGGCCGCTCTGGTCCAGCGCTCCACACACAACCACTTGTCATTAGCAGCAGGAGTTCATCAATAAAAATTCAAAGACAACCAAACGAAAAATAAGAGATGCGATCCACTGAAGATGCTCAAGAGTAACAAACCTCAAGGTGAATCCAGTGGCGGAACTAGGATTTTGAAGTTGCACGGGCATAATTTAAGTACTGTCAATTCGGGGGATTCGAGGGGCAGCGCACCTTGAGCGGGGGTTCGGGGGTAGTGCCCCCGAAAAATTTTCTTTTTTTGCAGGTGAGTGGCCTTCCTAACTCGTAAGCAAATTAAAACAGAAAACCGGGGAACAAGAGTAATTACCAATGATGTGTTTCAGCAACACAAGACTGAAATCTGGACTGAAATTACCAATTTTTTTCAGGCGGTGGCCGTCCTAACTCCTAAGCAAACTAAAATAGAAAACGAGGAACCATAAATTATCAATTTGTGTTTTCACTGAAATCTGGACTGAAATTCACAGTGAAGAAGACACAGTGAAGAAGAAGTAGAAGAAGAACCTCTTTGTACAAGGTTAGTTCCGCCCAAAACCGTCGGGCACGTGCCCGAAGAGGAAGAACCTCTTGTCCCGGCTAGTTTCGCCCAAAACCGGTCGGGCACGTGCCCTACCGTGCCCAGGGCTAGTTCCGCCCATGGGTGAATCCCTCTGAGCCAGACGGCATTCTTATCGTCAAGCCTTCAAGCCCCTCAATACCTTGATCAAGAGCAAACATACTCTTCGCAATACGGGGCACTGATGCAGGGGCGGAACTAGGATTTTCGCTAAGCCCAGACACAAATATTTATAATTATAAATAAATGGTGAAAATATTACGTCATTTAATAATGAGGTCGAAATTATAAACTCCCAAAAAGTTATGTCTTGTTAGGGAGGTTCTTCATATCGTTTGAGATGTTAATTTTTCCTTTTTTTTTATATTCTACTGATTGGAGTTGAAGAAGCTCTGATTTGAGTGTGTAAACTTGTTTTGTGACTTAGATCGGTGAGGAAAAGGGATTAGAGAATCTGAGTGGATTGATTTGTCATTTACCATTTGGTGTAAACTTATTTAATTGCTTACATTGATATGGATGTCACTTTTAATTGTTTTCATAACTCTGGATTTCCTAGTTTCACTGAAAATGGTTTGTGTTCTAAACAGAGGGGAAGAAGGAAACAATGTTTTGACAACTATTTGTTACAGAAGATCAATTAACATGTGACTTTTGCTGCTCAGTTTCTAATTGATGCATTTTATTTCTCTTTGCTCTCCTCCATCGAAATGATCATTTGATTTTGTTAAGTATTTAAGTGTAGACGTGTAGTGATATTTTGATTTATTAAGTTTTCTTTTCTTTTTTTAGTTGCGAAATTCGATGGAGAAGTTTTTTTCAAAAGTAGGATCAAATTAAACTTCTGAAGAATTACCAATGACAGTTTCTTGTGGTAAACAAAATCAAGTTGAGTTTGATTTAGAGAATTTACCAGGAGATCCAGGATTGAGACAACCTATAATCTCATATGATGTAAATCTTCAAGATATGATAAGAACAAGTATTTGCAGAATGGTCATATTCAACCTTTGCTACAAAATTTTCCACAAACAGAAATTGGACAGAAAGTACGTCGTTTCAATAAGAACTGGTTTAATGAGTTTAAAGACTGGCTGGAATATAACATAGATAAAGATGGTGCATATTGTCTCTATTGTTACATCTTTCCACAAAAAAATTGTGAGCCTACCTTTGTAAGTCGTGGTTTTAAATACTGGAAAGATAGAACTATACTAGAAAAACACATTGAAAATCATAATAGTGCGCATAATAACTCTAAGAAGATGTGCGTGGCTTTGATGAATCAAAAACAAGGTATTGAAGTTGCATTTAATAAACAAGATTAAATACAAAGTTCTCAATATCATGTTCGTTTATCTGCATCGATTGATTGCATACGGTTTCTTTTACGACAAGGGTTAGCTTTTCGTGGACATGATGAGTCAAAAGAATCTAGCAATCGCGGGAATTTTCTTGAACTGTTAGAATTTCTTGCATTGCATAGTAATGAGATAAAGTCAGTGGTATTAGAAAATGCTCCTATCAATTACCAACTAGTATCACCAAAGATTCAAAAGGAAATTGTTTATTGCATTGCAAACGAAGTAGCTAAAACTATTGTTAAAGATATTGGAGATAATTGTTTTACTATTTTGGTTGACGAATCGCGTGATGTATCCACCAAAGAGCAAATGACTGTTTTTTATATGCTATGTGAATATCAAAGGATTCATTATGGAGCGTCTCCTTGGGTTTATTCATGTTATAGATACAACTGGTTTATCATTGAAGAAAGCCATTGATAATTTATTTGTAAAACATGGCCTAAGTATTTCGAAATTGCGCGGCCAAGGTTATGATGGTGCTAGCAATATGAGAGGTGAGTTCAAAGGACTTAAAACATTGATTTTACAAGAGAACAGTTGTGCTTTCTACATTCATTGTTTTGCTCATCAACTCCAATTGATACAAGTAGATGTGGCAGAAGAGCATTGTGAAGTTGCAAGAATTTTACACTTATTAATCTTGTGTTGAATGTGTTGGAGTGCTCTTGTAAACGTCGTGACATATTAGATCATTAGAAATTGATCGAGTTGCTAAAGAGCTTGGTTGCGGAGATTTAAAAGTGGTCGAGGGGCAAATCAACCTCTTGAATTGAAAAGGCCAGGAGACACGCGATGGAGTTCCCACTTTGGTACAATTTTAAATGTTATTCGGATGTTCTCGTCTATTATTGAAGCACTTGAATTTATCAAAGTTGATGGATCAGAATGAAATCAAAGAGGAATGACTCACAATCTAATTAAAAGTTTCTCTACTTTTAATTTTATATTCCTGCTGCATTTAATGAAGAATATTTTAGTCAAAGCGCAGAGCTATCGTAAGCTTTACAGAAGAAAGATCAAAATATTGTTAATGCATGAAATTGTAAAGTTTTCCAAACAATGCTGTATTAATTTGAGAAATGATGATCTTGAATGGACAAAATTTATGGGTGAGATTTCATCTTTTTTGGCACTAGGCAGTGTATAGAAGTGCCAAATATAGATGAAAAATATATTCAAGTAGGAAGATCAAGGCGCAATGCAAGAGAGATTACAAATTATCATCATTTTTGTGTTGAAATCTTCAATACAGTGCTCGATTTGACAATGAATGAGTTAAATGACCGATTTAATGAAGTGAATATTGAACTGCTTCTATGCGTTTCTTGTCTTGACCCATGCGATCATTTGCTTCATTTGATAAACCAAAGTTGATTCGTCTTGCACAATTATATCAATCAGATTTTACACCAATCGAATTACAAATACTTGAAGGACACTTGATATATACATCATGGGCATGCGTCCTATGTCAACCGACACATTATCTAATTGTAAAGAAATCAGTGGACTTTTACAGACATTAGTTGAGTTGAAAAAACAGGATCACTTCAATCAATGGTCTTCAAGCTTTTGAAATTGACATGTCTTCTACCGCTTGCGACTGCCACTATTGAAAGAATTTTCCCTGCCATGAAAATTATAAAGAATCGTTTACGGAATAGAATGAGAGATGAATGGATGAATGATTGTATGATAATTTATATTGAGAAAGATGTTGCTGATACTATTAGTAATGAGACTATCATTACACAATTTCAGAATATGTGTCCACGAAAAGTGGCTTGTTGAATGGTATGAAAATCTTACTTTTATTTTCAAAATTTTATTCACTCTTTTGAATAATTCAATCTTGTAATTGTAGTTAATGTTATTTTTTTGCAAGAACAGAGATATTTTTTATATTTCAAAAACTGGTGAGCAAGTTAATAGAATTTTGGAGTTTTTCTATGTCAATGCTTACAAACAAGGTATTATAATTTTGTGTATTTTTGCATATGTTGCTCTTTATTTATAAATTTTTGGGAGTTTATAATTTGAACCTCATTATAAATGACGTAATATTTTCACCACTTATTTATAATTTATAAATATTTGTGCCCGGGCTTAGCAAAAATCCTAGTTCCGCCCCTGAGTCTAACGTCTTTTTCAGATTTGAATTTCGTCGAGCGATTGAGAATAAATCAACTATTACATTTTGTAAGTTTGTATAGACTAAAAAAATCAATATTTTTCTCAATACCTTGATCAAGAGCAAACATACTCTTCGCAATACGAGGCACTGATGCAGGGGCGGAACTAGGATTTTCGCTAAGCCCAGACACAAATATTTATAAATTATAAATAAATGGTGAAAATATTACGTCATTTATAATGAGGTCGAAATTATAAACTCCCAAAAAGTTATGTCTTGTTAGGGAGGTTCTTCATATCGTTTGAGATGTTAATTTTTTCTTTTTTATATATTCTACTGATTGGAGTTGAAGAAGCTCTGATTTGAGTGTGTAAACTTGTTTTGTGACTTAGATCGGTGAGGACGATGGATTAGAGATCTTGAGTGATTGATTTGCATTTACCATTTGGTGAAAACTTATTTAATTGCTTACATTGATATGGAGCCACTTTAATTGTTTTCATAACTCTATTTCCTAGTTTCACTGAAAATGGTTTGTGTTCTAAACAGAGGGAAGAGGAAACAATATTTTGACAATATTTGCTACAGAAGATCAATTAACATGTGACTTTTGCTGCTCAGTTTCTAATTGATGCATTTTATTTCTCTTTGCTCTCCTCCATCGAATGTATCATTTGATTTTGTTAAGTATTTAAGTGTAGACGTGTAGTGATATTTTGATTTATTAAGTTTTCTTTTCTTTTTTTAGTTGCGAAATTCGATGGAGAAGTTTTTTTCAAAAGTAGAATCAAATTAAACTTCTGAAGAATTACCAATGACAGTTTCTTGTGGTAAACGAAATCAAGTTGAGTTTGATTTAGAGAATTTACCAGGAGATCCAGGATTGAGACAACCTATAATCTCATATGATGTAAATCTTCAAGACATGATAAGAAGGAAGTATTTGCAGAATGGTCATATTCAACCTTTGCTACAAAATTTTCCACAAACAGAAATTGGACAGAAAGCACGTCGTTTCAATAAGAACTGGTTTAATGAGTTTAAAGACTGGCTGGAATATAGCATAGATAAAGATGGTGCATATTGTCTCTATTGTTACATCTTTCCACAAAAAATTGTGAGCCTACCTTTGTAAGTCGTGGTTTTAAATACTGGAAAGATAGAACTATACTAGAAAAACACATTGGAAATCATAATAGTGCGCATAATAACTCTAAGAAGATGTGCGTGGCTTTGATGAATCAAAAACAAGGTATTGAAGTTGCATTTAATAAACAAGATTAAATACAAAGTTCTCAATATCGTGTTCGTTTATCTACATCGATTGATTGCATACGGTTTCTTTTACGACAAGGGTTAGCTTTTCGTGGACATGATGAGTCAAAAGAATCTAGCAATCGCGGGAATTTTCTTGAACTGTTAGAATTTCTTGCATTGTATAGTAATGAGATAAAGTCAGTGGTATTAGAAAATACTCCTATCAATTACCAACTAGTATCACCAAAGATTCAAAAGAAAATTGTTTCTTGCATTGCAAACGAAGTAGCTAAAACTATTGTTAAAGATATTGGAGATAATTGTTTTACTATTTTGGTTGACGAATCGCGTGATGTATCCACCAAAGAGCAAATGGTCGTTGTTTTATGCTATGTGAATATCAAAGGATTCATTATGGAGCGTCTCCTTGGGTTTATTCATGTTATAGATACAACTGGTTTATCATTGAAGAAAGCCATTGATAATTTATTTGTAAAACATGGCCTAAGTATTTCGAAATTGCGCGGGCAAGGTTATGATGGTGCTAGCAATATGAGAGGTGAGTTCAAAGGACTTAAAACATTGATTTTACAAGAGAACAGTTGTGCTTTCTATATTCATTGTTTTGCTCATCAACTCCAATTGATACTAGTAGATGTGGCAGAAGAGCATTGTGAAGTTGCAGAGATATTTACACTTATTAATCTTGTGTTGAATGTTGTTGGAGGCTCTTGTAAACGTCGTGACTATATTAGAGCATTAGAAATTGATCGAGTTGTTAAAAAGCTTGGTTGCGGCGATTTAGAAAGTGGTCGAGGGCAAATCAACCTCTTGAATTGAAAAGGCCAGGAGACACGCGATGGAGTTCCCACTTTGGTACAATTTTAAATGTTATTCGGATGTTCTCGTCTATTATTGAAGCACTTGAATTTATCAAAGTTGATGGATCAGATGGAAATCAAAGAGGAATGACTCACAATCTAATTAAAAGTTTCTCTACTTTTAATTTTATATTCCTGCTGCATTTAATGAAGAATATTTTAGTCAAAGTGCATGAGCTATCGTAAGCTTTACAGAAGAAAGATCAAAATATTGTTAATGCAATGAAATTTGTAAAGTTTTCCAAACAATTGCTGATTAATTTGAGAAATGATGATCTTGAATGAAATAATTTTATGGGTGAGTTTTCATCTTTTTTGCACTAGGCAGTGTATATAAGTGTCAAATATAGATGAAAAATATATTCAAGTAGGAAGATTAAGGCGCAATGCAAGAGAGATTACAAATTATCATTATTTTTGTGTTGAAATCTTCAATACAGTGCTCGATTTGACAATGAATGAGTTAAATGACCGATTTAATGAAGTGAATATTGAACTGCTTCTATGCGTTTCTTGTCTTGACCCATGCGATCAATTTGCTTCATTTGATAAACCAAAGTTGATTCGTCTTGCACAATTATATCAATCAGATTTTACACCAATCGAATTACAAATACTTGAAGCACAACTTGATATATACATCATGGACATGCGTCCTATGTCAACCGACACATTATCTAATTGTAAAGAAATCAGTGGACTTTTACAGACATTAGTTGAGTTGAAAAAACAGGATCACTATCAATTGGTCTTCAAGCTTTTGAAATTGACATGTCTTCTACCGCTTGCGACTGCCACTGTTGAAAGAATTTTCTCTGCCATGAAAATTATAAAGAATCGTTTACGGAATAGAATGAGAGATGAATGGATGAATGATTGTATGATAATTTATATTGAGAAAGATGTTGCTGATACTATTAGTAATGAGACTATCATTACACAATTTCAGAATATGTGTCCACGAAAAGTGGCTTGTTGAATGGTATGAAAATCTTACTTTTATTTTCAAAATTTTATTCACTCTTTTGAATAATTCAATCTTGTAATTGTAGTTAATGTTATTTTTTTGCAAGAACAGAGATATTTTTTATATTTCAAAAACTGGTGAGCAAGTTAATAGGATTTTGGAGTTTTTCTATGTCAATGCTTACGAACAAGGTATTATAATTTTGTGTATTTTTGCATATGTTGCTCTTTATTTATAAATTTTTGGGAGTTTATAATTTGAATCTCATTATAAATGACGTAATATTTTCACCACTTATTTATAATTTATAAATATTTGTGCCCGGGCTTAGCAAAAATCCTAGTTCCGCCCCTGAGTCTAACGTCTTTTTCAGATTTGAATTTCGTCGAGCGATTGAGAATAAATCAACTATTACATTTTGTAAGTTTGTATAGACTAAAAAAAATCAATATTTTTCTCACCTAGATGTGTCCTTGAATAGTTCTGCCCCCCCCCCCCCCCCCCCCCCCCCCCCCCCCCCCCCCTGCAGCCAATTACCACAAAATCTGAGGATAAATGTTGTTTGACAAAATTATAATATAATTTGAGCTGCACTCTTCGTTAACGGTGTTATGTTATTTCTAGGTGATTTTTAATCACAATCCACTTTTGACTTTTCCCAATTTTTAAAAATGTCACATCTTCGTGTTTAACCGTAACCCGAAACTTAAAATCTTAACCTCTCACGCATTCCGTCTTCAATCACGGCCAACCCCTCGTGTATTCCCCGGTAACAACGGAGTGCGCCAATTCTAATATCGGGCTACGGTTAAATTATTAAGTTGCGGTTAACATTGAAGTGCAAGAAGCCCTGTTCCCACTACAAAGAAGTAAAGAACTCACCAGGTTTTAGGGTTCGTTTGGCGCGGCGTTTCGGCCGGCCGTTTGGGGCAAATGCCGTCGGTTGGCGGGTAAACAAACGCCCTCCGGCGACATTTGCTCCGGCTGGACCCGCCGTACCATGAAAACGGGACTCAAAGCCCGTTTCGATCCGATCCGTCTGGACGGCCGCTTCGTCCCACCACCTGAGCGCCAAACAAAGCGTTAGTGTAATCTGCAAATAAACATCTCTGAATAAATTTGACATTTCTAGTAAAAGAAAGAAAAAATCAAAAAGTTGGTGGGCAAGGTTTGGACCCAATGGGGAAGACGAAGAGTCCGTAGAAGCTACAGCGTCTGTTTTGGACAGAATACCAAAAGAATAGTTTTATTGCACTATTAATTACTATTGAATATATTTATATATTATTATTTATTTATATGCTGATGTGACGCCATGTCTTCTCCTTGCTCTATTTAATGACACTTCTTCTTCTTCAAATATTTCAGGGTTTAGGGTTTCAAAGAGAGCTCAAAAAAGTCAAAAACACCTCCATGTATCTTTCTTCTAATTCTTTTAGTAGAGTTCTTCATGATTCCATGCTATAATTCTTTAGTTTTTTAGGAGGAGAAGGAGAATGAAGAGTTGCATGTGATATGCGAAGAGAGCTTTCTTCAGTCCACTCACAGAAGGCGAGAGGGTTGAATTATCTGCCGACTCATTCATTCAAATACCAAGTATTTTTATGAATATTTTGCTTAGTAGATGTGTGAATGATGCGGGAGATAAAATTGCACCCACGCTCTCTTTGCTTGGACTGAAGGGAACTCCCTTTTTGTTTTCCTCCAATATATATATATATATATATATATATATATATATATATATATATATATATATATATATATATATATATAATATATATATATATATATATATATATTTATTATATTATATGTGTGTGTGTGTATATCCTTATTTTTTTTTGTCGATTGGTGCTTTAGGCTTTGTTTGGAGATGTGGAGTTTGATCGTATTGTCGATTTTGTAATCGAAAGACCAAAGGAAAATCGGAGAAACACTAGTGCGGCCGTGAATTTAGGCGAGATTGTGTAAGATTGCGAAACCATGGAAATTTTGTGTGTTTTTGAGTTGCTTTCATATTTTTTTCCTTAGTTGTTGCTTTGGATCCTTTCGTTTGTAAGACCTCATAGTATGCATGTTTGGAATGACAATGGTTCATTATGACCTCCACTAAGAAAAAAAATTTAAGTGTAAAGGAAATGAAGTTTCTTTTAGTATATATTTGGACGAATAAAGGGTTCGGAGGCATAACGGGTCAGTTCAGACATGTGTAGATCCGATATCCGTAGAAACTCCTTGGGTTTGACTATTTATACCCACCTAGGGGCAATGGGTAGGTGATTTCACTTAAATCCCCATCCGGATACTTCGAGCAACTTCCACAGTTTCTTAGGTGAGATCCTGCGTTCACAAACTAAGACTCTTTTTCTCTACCATTTTCGCCCATTTGAAGTGGTTTCATTCCTTTTTTATGTAATTGAAGTCTTAATTGGGCTGTTTATGATGTTATGTGTTGGTATTTTATGAAGGAAATGCTTTCAGCCGCTGCAATGTGTTTTGATTTGGTTGTCATGCTGAATTCATCTTCATCACTAAGTTCATGTGATCTGTTTCTTAGGTGGATTAATGCTACTGCCCGCAATAAGAAATTGATGTTCTTCTGCGAACGCTTACTGGACTGACTTTTAATTACTGTGTTCAAAATTTTCTTCATGGTGCATGTTCTATGATGTAACAAACATATGTATGAAAATTTAATGCTGATTTTGCAAGGCATTCATCTTTTATGCTGTTGTTCGACGAATCTTTTCACCATTCTTAATTCGTCGTGTAAAAATTATACCAATCCCTGAGGTTTGAAGTCAATGTTAAGTTGGTCTTTATAATTTTAGTTGGGACAATATAGTTCTTCAAATTTTCATTTATGCACATTTTTATCTTTTAATTGCACTCAAAATGAAGGCAAATGATGGCCAAGTGGATGAAAATGATACAATTAATATACTTTATTATATTTATATTTGTTCCTTCTATTAGAAGGCAAAGTTGAAAATATTTAACCCTGGTGCATGTATGTTTATTATCTAAATTACACAAAAAAAGTTGGAGATTTTCTCTACAACACTCACTCAAGCCTTTTTATCCCACCATAGACGGGTATGGATCATTCCATTGTGCCCTATCTTAAGTCATAATGTAGAAGGAATCCTATTTTTGGCTATTTTGTGTATGTATGTTATGAAATGTATTGGGGTGACTTTTATTATTTTAAAAGTTAGAAAGTTTGTAATAACCTCTAATGTAGCAAACTTAGAGGGAAGTATGATGTATACAGTACTATATAGCCATTAGGAATGACGCCTACCAACTCTCCCAAATCCCCGGAGTGTTAGGAAGGGCGCTACCAATTCCTTTATATTAATTTAGCAGGACCGGTCAAACTGTTTGCATGGCTCCCTCGCACTTAAACCGTGCCCCGAACTCCTATGTACTCATGCCCGGAGCCAACCCTACTCCCTTGCACTAAACCGTATCATGCAGTTTCTCTGCACCCATGTCTGGAGCCAACCCGGGTGCGCCCGGGAGGCACCCCATCCAACACCTGGATGGCGGGCCACACCCAACATATAGCCTGTTGACAGGCTCTTCTAATTTGTGAAATTTTCATTGTCATAAGAACACGATTAAGATATTTATTAATTTGAATTGGGGAGCTCCAATCATAAAACTTTCAAATGAAAAACAATAAAACTAAAAAAGTAAAAAATTCATTATACTTATGAGAACGCATTAGATACAATATAATGCATCATCTATTTTCTTCCCTAAATAGCCCATGAACCTCAGCCCTGAGACAATGGAAGGTCAAGCCGAAAATCTTCATCAAAAGGTATTCATTAAATACACACAAAATCAGGAAACTTCCATCGAAGAAGCATATTTTAGCCATAAAACTTTATTGTTACTTTCTCATGTTCTCCTTGATATTAAAAAATATGCAAAGATTTGAGGGGTAAATCAAACAAGCATATACAAAGTTTTAGCTTTTATTGATGTTACTGTACTATATTACAACACTATTACATAGGACTTGTAACCAAAAAAGTCAATCCCCTAATGTTGACTTTCTTTTATTTATTACAGGATATTACATTCTTAACTCAAAGCATAGATATCTGCAGCTGTTGCCTTCCTTTCTCTCTGCAGGTGTCGGCACTGAGGTGTTCTTCTTACTGTCTTCAGGATAGCTGCTTGTGGCTTTGACTTTATCTTGGCTTAGGTCATCATCCCTCCCATAAGCCAAGCTTGTTCCCACATCGATTTTGTTTCGCAGTGCTTTGAATCGATAACAATCTAGCGGTTTTGTAAATAGATCTGCATATTGCTCACTGGTTGTGCCATATACCACATTGATTACTCCATGATTACTCCATTTTCGACTTGATTTCGCATGAAATGAAACTGTAAGTCAACGTGTTTACTTCGTTTGTGGGTAATTGGGTTGCGCTAAGAATATGGTAGATGTGTTGTCACAACGAAGCTTTGTAGTAGTTTCTTCTTCTATCCCTCTTAGTTCTTTCAAGATTTGATGAATTCACAAGCATTCACAGCAGGCTGTATTGAGAGTCATATTCTCGGCTTCAGTAGTTGATAATATTATTGTGGTTGTTTTCTTACTCCCCAAGTCACAGGTTTAGTACCAAGAAAGAATATGTATCCTGGGATACTCTTTCTATCATCTAGGATCGTGTTATGCAATCAGATTGAGTTCGCGGTAGCGCAATAGAATTTAATCGAGCACATGCAATAGCACAAATTAAAATACGGAACGAGATTTCAAGCACACACAGACGAAACAATCAGTTTACGTGATTCGGAGAGAAGCTCCTACGTCTACGGGGAGAGCACCGGAGAAGATCCACTATCATCATAAATTTTAGTACAAAGTTTACATTGAAATCACAAAGATTGGAAACGCGCCAAGAAGAAACTGTCTGATCAAAGCCTGGAGCTATTGCCTGCGATAGCGATGTCGCCGCCTGAGTCGTCCGCCTTCAGGAACCTCTCCTGAGTATACCGCCGTCGATGGACAGGTTTCAACGGATCGTGAGCCACCTCCACTGGGAGAGAAGTCGTCGATGTCACCGGCTCCTAGTCTGCCTGTCGGTGTGATGACCGACTGCCACCGCTGCTCCTCCTGGCCGCAGAAAAGACCAATGTTGCTGCTTCTTCTTTGATGTCGCACGCCTCCACCTCTCTCAGCACTTTCCTTTGTTGTGTTTTTGAAACCTAAAGAGATCTCCTTTTATAGCGTGGAGGCAAGGGGGGTTTCCAAAACTGGTACCATCCAAGGATGGCAGAGCCGAGATTGAGGGAGCCATAGAAGGCAGCCCGGGATCCTCCCAAAAACTGTAATCACGCCATTAATGGCGGTCAAGGAATCATGGGAGGCGGCACACGGATTAATGAGGCGTCACAATCTAACATGATCGAGCATCTTCTTGTTTTACTTATTATAGTATTTTGCATCTTTAGCAGGATCTGTTTCCTTAGTTGAAGTAATTAAAACAGATCCTCCTAACATGATTTTTGTGAAGATTGTGCACATGGTAAAGCACATGTATTACCCTTCCCCCAAACAAGCTCAGATTATCTCTACTACAGCCCCTCTACAGTTAATCCATGTTGATATTTGGGGACCTGCTCCAACTACCTCTCTTGGAGGCAAACGGTATTATCTATTATTTGTTGATGATTATAGTAGATATATGTGACTATCATTTAGCTTTAAAATCTGAAGATTTAGATATTTTCCTCATGTTTAAAAAGAAAGTAGAGCTACAAACTGGACTGAAAATTAAAAGCTTAAGAACTGATCAATGTGGTGAATTCACCTCTATGCAATTTATAAAAGTTTGTCAAGATGCTGACATAAACTGACAACTGATTGACCTAGCTCTTCTCAGCAAAATAAAGTGTTGAGAGGAGAAACCACACTATCATGGATATGATATGAGCTATGATGCTAGCCAGAGGTTTACCATACTACCCAAATATCAATTTATCTCTACTCAACAGGATACCAACAAAGACAATGAACAAGCTTGGCTTATGGGAGGGATGATGACCTAAGCCAAGATAAACTCAAAGCCATAAGTCCTTTTGGGAAATGGTCTAACATCACTTATAGAAGCGAGGTGCTATTCAAATCTTAGATCACACCAGACAACCAAAACTACTTTCTGATGTAAGTTTTGTGCTCACTTTAACCCAAAATTTACTTAGTTTTGGTCAATTGATAGTAAAGGCTACAATATTAATTTTGAAATAGATGGAGCACACATTATACACAGAGCCTAGGGAATCACATTAGTCTCAGAACATTTCTAGATACAATCAACTTTTTAGTT
Source organism: Platanthera guangdongensis (assembly GCA_039583875.1). NCBI lineage: Eukaryota > Viridiplantae > Streptophyta > Magnoliopsida > Asparagales > Orchidaceae > Platanthera > Platanthera guangdongensis. The sequence continues at coordinate 188,317,948 of CM077148.1, forward strand.
AAAGAGTTGAATAGTTTATAAGCCTTTGATTTTTCACTATATCCTATAAAGATACACTTTTCTCCTTTTACTCTCTAACTTATTTCATTTTTCATATTTAATCAAGGTATATGCAATATGTTCAATAGCTATGATGCTAGCCAGAGGTTTACCATACTACCCAAATATCAATTATCTACTCAACAGGATACCAACAAAGACAATGAACAAGCTTGGCTTATGGGAGGGATGATGACCTAAGCCAAGATAAACTCAAAGTCATAAGTCCTTTTGGGAAATGGTCTAACATCACTTATAGAAGCGAGGTGCTATTCAAATCTTAGATCACACCAGACAACCAAAACTACTTACTGATGTAAGTTTTGTGCCCACTTTAACCCAAAATTTACTTAGTTTTGGTCAATTGATAGTAAAAGGCTACAATATTAATTTTGAAATAGATGGAGCACACATTATACACAGAGCCTCGGGAATCACATTAGCCTCAGAACATTTCTAGATACAATCAACTTTTTAGTTAAAGAGTTGAAAGTCTATAAGCCTTTGATTTTTCACTATATCCTATAAAGATACACTTTTATCCTTTACTCTGTAACTTATTTCGTTTTTCATATTTAATCAAGGTATATGCCAATATGTTCAATAGCCATCGGGCATACAAAGAAGGAGCATATCACACAAAAGGTCTATAGGTCACATAAAGCTCTATATGGGCTTAAACATGCCCCTAAGCATGAATGCAACTCTAGACCTTTATGTATATAGCCCAGACAAAAAAAAACTTTTGTAAACAAACAAAAAAACCCTCAAAAAAAAAAAAACTTTTGATAAAAAAACAACATGCACAACAACCCAACACAAATAAAACAACAATTTAAAAAAAAACAAAAGTTATGCAACAATACAACCCATTGTATCAACTTTTAGTTTAAGAGTTCATATTTGAATATGAAGCTCTTTAAATAATTAAGTATCAGATCTCTATGGACAAAAACCAATCAATAAATACAAGAAATGACATATGAAGCTACTTATGAAATGATATTAATTTCTTCAAATTTAGCGTTAATTAAAATTTTTATTTTTACCATCCATGGTAGTTGAGTTTGTCATCTCCTAGTTTTACTTCAAAGTATTCTTCTTCATTTATACAATACAAAAGATTCTAAATAATAGCCATGTGATTTCAGTAGTCACTATCTAAATATCAAAATAATAACTTTAGCAATTCTTTCCTAAATTTCTAAACAAATGTAAACCCTAAATTTAACAAGTGTGATGGCCAAAGAGATAGTGGATGATGTCATAGGATGATATACTGAAAGCAAGAAATAATTAAACATAATGTTACACTCAAAGCATGCAAATGAGCTCCAAGTATGTTCGAAAGCAAATACAAGAACCAGGGTGCAAGCGTGCTCGGATATAACCTTAAAAAGAAAACGAAGCGACAAAAAACCGGGTGAAGATGGGTTCAACCACTGATACCAGTCAATCACTCTACCATAGAATATTTTCACAACAATAAAGGGCATAACAACAAAGAACCACTTATTTTTTCTCATATTTATGGTTATACAATTAGGGAATATAGTATATGTGATATTTAAACTTATCCATGTTATATAAAATAGAAAATTATATTGCATTATATAAAATGTAATATGACTAATATAATGTGCGAGAAAGTAAGAGGATATCTAGATGTATTAGTCAATTTCTTTAATAATATAGAATAAGTACATTTTAAGTGAGTTCTAATCTGTGGGGAGTCCTGTAGGATTATTTTAACTACATAGATCAAAAGAGAATCTCTAATAATAAAATGACCAACCTTAGAAATCGGCATAAAAGCCCCTGACCAGAGCGCTACTTTCCCCCGCAATCTCCTGACTCAGAGCTGCGTCCGTATGAGGAGCTGTCGATGATCATGCGCGAGGAGATTAGAAAGTAGGTTGGCGTGAGCCCGGAGAGGCGGCTGAAGACGGGCTTCGTCGAAGATAATCAATTCAAATCCTGCGAGAGGCGGCGGCGGAAGGGGACGGCGCCCCGACGAAGAGGAAGGAGAAGGAGAGGGATGAAGAGGAGGGGCTAGCCGGCTGACACCCCAATTGCGCTTGGTGATTTCTGCAATTTAGGGATTTCTGGATTTATGGTGATTTCCGGGATTTTATTTTGGAGTTTGTCACGCACACGTGTCAGCATCATAAACGTTGTGTATAAAAAAGTTATACACAGATGTGTATAAAAATCTTGTTCCTACAAGATGTCAATATGAGTCTTTATATATAAAGATATTCCCATATGATGAAATGGGTGCAACCATCAATTTCATTTTAAATTCAAATAGATCATCTTCAAAAAAAAGATAATTAAACAATCTTGATCATTGATATTTTTCAAGTTAAACCGGCGGATGAGGATCTTCTTCATCGATACTGGGCTTCGTTTGGCGTGGTGGTGACGGTCGTGAATGCGGAGGTCATGAACAGTCGTTCGTGAACGCCTGACCTCACTTAAAAGAACTCATGCATTTTTATGCTCCAAACTAGTTTATTTCTTTTGGTAGTGTGGTCATCACCTTTGTCGTTGTCAAACATCATTTTATTGTAAATGTTACGTTTTTGATCAAACTCATCATTACAATAAGTGGAATAAGCCGCACAGGCCAAATGAAAGTTCCAATTGCCTCTCTCACAATTTTCAAGTCCATCTATAAACTC